>OZ022488.1:8961098-9003115 GCA_963989405.1 Trypoxylon attenuatum | reverse complement strand
CCTTTGTTCGACCGTAGCGAATACTTTAGCGTAGCGATCTGCTTTAATTTGTACTCAGCGCCACTCACTCGAATGTACGTCAAGCACCTGTTACAGAACGAAAGATCTCGAATAAACATGGATCGAAAGTATGGCATCGCAACCAAAACGCAGCACCGGTACACAAATAAATCCGCTAAATGAATAATTTGAGTCTCACCATCGCCTCGGGAACAATATTGTATCCAAAATGCAGGAGAAATCGTGCCGGCAAACAGTGTGGATGGGTGATGCAACTGTGTGCGTTCCAAGCCGGGGTAAGAATCGGGCGATAATTATGAACGTACGTATTTTCCGACCACTACCTCACATTTCCCGGATGCGCGAGATGTTTAAGTCACTTCTAATCATATTCGCGGATCACAACACTGTTTTTTGACACTTTTATTCCAAATTTGATAGCGTGTCGACGCGGATACGTACTCACGCGAACTTGGCGGCACGCACTGTGGAAATCCAACATGGCGTCCAACGTGACGTCACCCAATATGGCGGCGGGCGACTTTAGTAGACAACCGCCAAATTTGAATAGTATATTTCAGTAATTTGATAGCGCGTCGACACGGATGCGTGTTCACGCGAGTCTTGGTGGCACCAAACAGGTATACCAATGTGCATCAAATTACTCAAATATACTATGCAAATTTGGCGGTCGTCTACTAAAGTCGCCCGCCGCCATATTGGGTGACGTCACGTTGGACGCCATGTTGGATTTCCACAGTGCGTGCCGCCAAGTTCGCGTGAGTACGTATCCGCGTCGACACGCTATCAAATTTGGAATAAAAGTGTCAGAAAACAGTGTTGTGATCCACGAATATGATTAGAAGTGACTTAAACATCTCGCGCATCCGGGAAATGTGAGGTAGTGGTCGGAAAATACGTGCGTTCATAATTATCGCCCGATTCTTACCCCGGCTTGGAACGCGCGGAGTTGCATCATCCATCCACACCGTTTGCCGGCACGATTTCTCCTGCATTTCGGATGCAATATTGTTCCTGGGGCGATGGTGAGACTCAAATTATTCATTTAGCGGATTTATTTGTGTACCGGTGCTGCGCTTTGGTTGCAATGCCATACTTTCGATCCATGTCTATTCGAGATTTTTCGTTCTGTAACAGGTGCTTGACGTACATTCGAGTCAGTGGCGCTGAGTACAAATTAAAGCAGATCGCTACGCTAAAGTATTCGCTACGGTCGAACAAAGGAGGAACCGCAGATTCGCAGATATTGAAGTCAGTGTTCGACCGCAGCATCGATTTAACCTCGCAGTGATCACAACAGTAATAGAGCCAAAGATGAGTGACTGGATGAGAGCAGTGGGACATAGTGTAAGTATTTTCACACATATGCAGTTGCCAAGATCCACAGCTTTCTGTGCTAGGTGCAGAAATACCAATTTGTATTTTCTCTTTCTATTACAGGTGCAACTCCGATGAGTTATTAGAGACAGTGTTTGTTCGCGTAAATTGTAAACCTGGTGGGATGTATCCGAATAGTAGAGTCAGTGGGAGACGAACCAAGAGTGGTGAATTGGCGAAGCAGATTCGTCCCAAAGAGTCCATTGAAGGTGACCTGAGTTCCAGATCGGTGAGTCGCATGTTTTCAAGTTCCTCTGGTCTCTCAACCATCCATCTGGATATTTTGTCCAAGGTATGCGAGAGATTGGTTGTAATTATTATTGTATTTATTGTTTGAACTGTACTTATCGTAACCATGACCAGAGAAATCTGCTCGTCAATGCATTATTTGTATCTATGCGTATATTTTCTTAGCTAGAACTGGGAGTTTGCTGTTTTCATACAATTGTATGTATTCTCGAATGCTAGTTAGCTAATTTATCTTCGTGCCACTGTTTTCTCAGTAATGCACATGCGCATAAATATTCAATATTCTGATTTTTGACTTGTGCGCTTTGCAAATCGCATCACTTTGTCATGCTTATGATTATTGTTTATTTCGCAAGGATGAACAGAGCCAAGTACTATTCGATATTAAGTACAAGTACTTGTGCCCAAGTGCAAGTACTTTCAGACAAGTACTTCGGCATTTGTACAAAGTTGTACTTTGGGCCAAAGTACAAATACTTAACCCAAAGTACAAATACTTGTCCTAAAGTAAAAGTACTTGGTCCCAAGTACAAATACTTGTACTTACTATTGAAAAGTACTTGCCTCTGTCCATCCCTGATTCTAAGTCTGGAAATCCAAAGTAGGGGCTTTAAGCTTCAATTTAAAAGAAAAATCATAATTTTCGATTAACTTTGACCGAGTTACCGTCAATCCAATTTGGCCTATTTTTGAGTAAAATTGTTCTATGCCATAATTCTTTTAAGCAGTGTATTTGTCTTATTGAGTGAAGTAAATTTTTTTTATTGTTAATATTTACTAATAACATGTTATAGAACTGTAAATAATATACAAATATATTAAAAATTAATTTTAAATAAATTTCTTTACATATTAGTCATTGTTTTACAATGCAGTCATTTTGACTGTTTTTCGTCAATATAGGTATATACAAAGTTCCCGTCTTTCTAGTGTTAAGAACGTTTCTTCAACACTGGAAAACACTGGATATATCACTCGGATGATTTTTATAGAATTTTCTATGTGTTTCCATACATGGTGTTCTCTACAATATTTTTCTCATTTTCCCCTTTCAAATCACTTTGTGTACTATATACAACGAGGTATAAAGAAGAATACTTCCGTGGGACTATCTTAATTTCGAAATTGATTTTTCAAGATTTTTCTTGAATAGTTTTCATGGTTTTTACTGTCTATCTAGGAAGAGATAGAATAAAATTGTGGCTGCCATGGAAGAAATAATTCGCGTAAATCCCAGAACAAAAGTATTTCGTTGCTCTGAATCGTGAGCTTGTTGAGATATCACGCGTACCGTAAAATCGTGTGCCCGAGAATACTGTGCGATTCCCGTTGCTATTAATATGTATTCTCGCGTACGCGACGGTTCTTACTGTCGAATGCTACGAGGAAAAATAAATAATGCATGTCGAGCATGTTTCCGATGCCTGGATACCAGTTGCGCGTTTACTGACTGCTAAGGGTGAGATTTTGCGGAACAACCTCTGATCCGAACCATGAGTTAGTGTTATAATACAAATGTCTGTTCATGATCTCAAGTTTTATTTCACTCGTGGATAAAATCTCAGGCATAAAAATTTTATTACGCGATAAAGAATTTGCAGGTAATTATTTCTTTGAATACTAAAGAAAATGCTGGTCGGACTTCGAGTAACCTAGTAAAGAGAAGAATGATGAGACTATCGATTCGTAAGGTCTCCTATTAAAACGAAGGGCGCAATTTAATGGTCCAGGAAAATAATAGATGCTAGAGTGGAGTAACGATGGTCGGTGTGGCGATACCAATGGTATTAGAGCCGATAGCGGCGATCGGTCCCAGTCAATGATCCGCTGCGAACTGATATCTGCTTTCGAGCGTTATCAGAGGTGCACTGTTGGCGGGTCGTTTGAATTTTCGCACGAGCGGATATCGGCTGGAGCACATAGCGAGCTTGTATACGACAGAGTATACAGCGGTCTCGCAATAGTGTGACAAACCAATGTGTGGAATGACCGCGCACATGTACGAGCTTCTCTATATCTACTCTTTCTCTCCAACCCTTGCCTTCAACACAACCAGTGCTATCCTCCATGATACCCATCTTTCCTCTCATGGCCCTTCACTCTGCCACTTCTGCCTCTCTCCAACTTGTCCCGATGTGTTTTGCTTCTGTTTCTGTTTCATCCGTTTATTTGTCTTCGCCTCTCGCCCACAAATTCCACTTGTTCGTTTCTCACTCGCTTCACCTGTGTTCTAGTTGTACCTATGGATTTTTCTATTGTCTCCTATTGCGCTAACTGCCCCCGTATACATAGTTCCATTCTCTGTCCGCGTATATGTATAATCGACCTAGGTTTTGGTATAATATTTTGAATTCGCGCGAATGTAGGAACCGTTACACACCGATTTAACTCAACTTTAGTATTGTATCTAGCAGTTCTGGGTTGTTCGTGGTCTCTATGCTTCAGTATCATTTACTCTACTGGTTTCAACTAGCTCGTATCGCAATTCGACTGGCTTTCTACAGTCATTCACGCGGAGACTGTCGGTGGGTTTCATAGGTTTTCATTAGGACAGGGAACCGCTAGCTCTTTTCCAGTCTCTTCTCCTGGTCCAATTTTCTCCCTCGTACTTATTGACTGATGCTCAACGGCTGGTTCGTTCGCCACCATTCGTGTATGTATTCTGGGGGCCCAATATATGTCCCAGTTTGCTCATTCCCGAAATGTTTACCGGAGTGCTCCATAATCGAGCTTTCACCGGCGAATCGCTCAAGGCCAGGGCTGCGCACGGCTCAACCGGTGGAATCGAATGTGCAACCGTTCTGTTCAGATTCGATATTAAATTGCGAATGCTGCTAGCACTACGCCTGTGAGCGTAACAGCTTTGATGAAACGCGTATTTTCGGCAAGGAGAGGTAAAAGGCATACTAGCACCGAATGCACGTGTCCCCAATAGCTTTGCTCACTGTGAAACTGGAACGTGGAGATGCCGTGGATTACGGCTTAGTTTTTTCGCATTCCATGAACAGTCTAGTTCACAGGCATAATTGTCTTAACCGCAAGAAATTTGTTACGCGATAAAAAAAATTATAATTATGTTAATAATATCCTAGATTCAATTTTTGCGTTAGAAAAAAAGACTAGTAAAAGAAAATATATATTTCTAGTGATGTATCGATTTTGCAGTTAATAATTGAATACGGAAAAACATTTTGCTGCGGAAGTAAGAAAACTTGCGAGATACTGAACGAAAAGAGTGTTCGGCTGACCAGAAAATTCTGTTGAAGGAAAAAAAAAAAAATAGGAAGAAAAGCTATATGGAGCCCCTTAAAACTGTATATTGAAGTTCTTCGGTGCTAGTCAGCACTGTGTCCTAGTTCGGTTCCTGTCTTATCGTCCGCAATTTCTGCGCGAGGAAACGCTTTGTTGAATTCCCAATAAAAGCGCACGCGAGGAGCAAGATCGCTACCACCGACGAAAATTTATTACGGTTCATTTCGACACGGTTGCCATTCCTCATCGGGCGTGTCCCCCTTATTTCGATACTCGTTTCGTCCCCTCCAGAAGAATGTACGATCCCAAAGAAATGTCGAAACTGGATAAAATCTGCCAGTAAACCTATGCACCCTTTTCTTTGTAATCGAGAAATTTATTACTAATTCTCCGGTGTCCTGAATTTTTAAAAACAAATATGATTCAATACTCAAATGTATGAATTCTGTCTCACGACCAATGATTTTTGTTGGCTCCTCTTCAGGTTGACAACGAGATAAATTGATGGAAAATTTCGTAAAATACGCGCGATTACAAAGGAGTAAATATGAATAATCTGGGCCAGAGATCCAATGAATCAAAAGAGAGCGAATGAGAGGATTATTATATCGTTCCTGGAGAATGCATTTTGTACGTGACCATTTATGGTGGTATGTTTGTCGTGGAAGGCCATCACAGGGGATTAATAGTGCGGAGAAATCTTATTAAAATCCGTGCCGGACTCACGGCTCGATGATCGCGGATGACCAAGATGGGTTCGTGGGTGTTTTAATCAAATTATAATAAGTGGAACATTGCAAGCGTTACGCTGCATTCGTGCATGTGCGCCAGCGTCCCGCTAATGGAGAGCTAAGGGCTCAGGAGTGAGCCTCGAGTGCCTCGTATTTTCTCCTGGCCCGTACACACTCTGACAAGCGGACCGCCGGTGTTTCCACAAACACGAGGATGTGCCACATATGCCCGACGTTGTACCTCGTTAACGCTATGTGTTTCTGTTAACGGTAACGATATCTCCCCGTGTCCCCTCTCGCCACCTGACAAGCTATTTTCCTAATCTGCCCTTTCAATTCTCCGAGGATCATCCTTGCAACTTTCGAAACCCGCCGACCACATGCTTTGGATTTTTAGCCTCCGACAGAGAAGTGTTCGAACGAAAAGAGTAGCCATCATGGCTTAAAATTTGCTTCACGTTTGGATGAAATTTGTTCCTAGCTTTACTTTGGTATTTCAATATGTCTCGATAATCCGGGTCTCTTGTTGTTTTTTTCTCAGTTGAAAATTCTCTGCCGTCGACGGGATTTCGAATGCTTTGCAAACCGATTGTTTTGGAGCATTATGCAGGGTGCTCCACTTACGTAGGGCCACGAGATTATCAACCTATTTTACTGCTCTGAATTGCGCCCTTATTTGCCACATTACTGTCATTATCATAATTGCAGTCTAAGTAGCAGGGGAAACAAGCAGCGCGCGAAACTCTGACACGAAAATAAGCGATAAGTGTTCCGAAAATAACGGACTAAAGGTCCGATAACCGGGAAACTCGGGTCGCATGGATTGGAACGTTCAAATAGAAACCGAAAAAGCTGTGTTGTGAAGCATAGCAGAGAAGCGAGTAACGAGTGTGTTCCGAAAATATTTGGACTCGTGCGCTCTTGCGCGCGCTCGCACGCCAGTACGTATGAATGTTTCAGAAAAAGAGGGAAGGTAGTGAGCAAGCTGTCGGTACGCTTCAAAGCAAACTTCCGGCGCTCCTGGCACGCAGATTCGTCCTCCACTACGTCGCTACGTCCCACCAACGCCCGCGGCCTACTGAAATCCTTTGAGCTTGGGCCCTGAGTAAACCTTCGAAAGTTCCACGAGAACCTCCTTCCACCATCCCTACCCCTCAGCCTTCCTCAATTTTCTGCTTGGCGAATCTGAGCCCTTTGCACCGTGCCACTCAAAAACGCCGCATTTCGCCGCGCCACCCTTCGATAACAATTTCCGCGTGATCGCTTTTCTCTCTTTTTACGAGCAGCTCAGATTGATATCAAGATCGACCGGATATACATGCTCTTCACCCTCATCTACTCTTCTCATTCTTTCCCTTTCTCTCTCTCTCTTTTTTTCGTCACTCCTCCCTACTGAGTGGCTGGCGATTTCCGTCGCGATCGGGAACCGGCGAGATATACATCGTATATATATGTATATCGAAGCTTCGCGAATTCGTGGAATATGCACTCGTTTTGACGATCCATTGTTCCCGTGACTTTCAGCCTTGGTTTGTTTGCTCCGGGGTTGCTGCATGCGGCCTCATTTGCATCGACTCGCTCACCTGAATGGCTAGCGCTTGTGTTCGTTGTGTCAGGGTTCTAGTGTGTTTTCACCTCCTACTCGACACACTTCCCGCTGCCCTTCCGATAGTTCAGCTTTAATTAGTCTCGACTTTAACCAGTGTCTATCCAATGGTAAAAATAACTTTTCTCGATTTTAATATCTATAACATTTTGCATTCACTTTTGCAACTTCTCTCAGTATATTTCATATTCCAAACATCGAGTAAATAGTCCGTATTCTGTATATTTACCCCTATTTATAATATACGTATCAGAATCCAACAGCTGTAATCTACGGACGTTCCCAAATTACGCGTATCGTTCAAGTGTCACTCATGTCCTAAACGTGCCACTAGCGAATTATGTTGAAATCAACCGCTAATTTACTGCGTGCATTTGTTTGCAACTATTAACACGTCGACGACCGGTTAGACTAATTCGAATTAAGGAAGAATTTCAAAAATATTGGTATCATAGATTTTCATTAATGAGTCTTCAACCAAGGGTACGGAACACATACGTTTAATATCGTCGTATAAGCGGCGCGAAGGATTTCAATGTTCATCTATATAACACAGTCGCCGAGAGGAAGCGAAGGATGACAGGGAACGCAAGAGTATCAACTGCGCGAAGCGAAGAGCCTGTCAGTGAAGGGTGCCTTTGCACGCGACCACTAATGACGCGCCTTGTCTGCGTCGAGTCGGTGTCGTGTTTACAAGGCAAACCGTCCAATGCGTCGTCTCGAAGTCCATCCTCGTCGATCTGAATCACCCGACCCGATTATTATTCCAGAAGACGTACTCTGTGCACTCAGATCGTCCACACGGATCCAGAGACCCACGTTCGCAAGACGGTCGAGTGATCATCTTCGGGTTGATCGCGTGGGAACGTGCGTTCCTGTCGGTGTGATGGAGTTGGATGGAGGCTGCAGGTTTGGTTGGGTCAGACTGGGTTGGGGATCGGTCACTCCGCGACCAGACGCAACCGATGTCAGTTAATAGGGCCGCGTGAATATTAACGCTGTCCGTGAGGACGACCCCACGGGTGGCATGGTAAACGTCCTGCATGGCTTGTTGGAGCGCTTGGATGTCGCGGACACGATGCTCCCACTGATATCCTGACCAGCTTGTGAACACTGCGTTTTGGGTTTAACCAATCTCACGTGGGAAACCAACGAAATTACCTCTCCTTTACGGATACTTACAGCTTTTCCCTTTTCTTACAATTTTTCATTTACTCTTTCTAACGTTAAATAGAATACATTTCTTACAGTTTCTTCAGTTATTTATCGGCAATTCGTAATTACTATTGTTTCGGTACTGGAGAAGAAACGGTTTGAGGTGGATTATATCTTTAATATTGTGCTCCTGGTACACTAGTCAAGTTAGGAACAAATAAATGACTTATCAGTGTCGCCAGTGTTCGCCATAAGAAATACCATGCAGTAAGACAGTATGCAATAAACACTTGAATCGTTCGTCGTTAGTACGCAATCTGCCAAGCGGTATCGTATGGCTGTAAACGTTATTTGCCCTCGTATTTCAGAATTGCATTTCGCGCCGCGGTCAGCACTGGAGTTATCAAACAGACATTGTTCGCTGGAGTAGTTGGTGTATCCGTTTAAATTGCATCGCCAGTCGAAAGTTTGCAGTAGAATTGAATTCGCCGTAGAATTGAATTAACTTTTAAATTGGTGAATAACTATGTTTCGTACTTATCGTTAGCATTGTTGCATTGGTTCTGACAAAACTGCTGTTACATTGAAAACAGTCTAGTAAGGGTTCAATTAATTCAACGTTCACTTGAAATTCTTGGAAAGTCATTTTATGCCACTGTCTCAAGTGTCACGCACACTTTCTCTCACTATGATAACTAACGAAATTAACGTTAGATTCGTATCACTAGGAATGCAATCGCGTAAATCAAGATATCATTAATACGACATCGGTAATAAAAACCTAAACACTTGGTGAGTTTTGCTAAAGACGATATCTCTGAATTGATGCTCATATTTCAAAACTTTTTCATTGCCGCTTGGACAAGTAATCATGCATTCCAAATTCTTTAGTGTCTGGTGAAACATATTTCATAAAATCCTTCCTTGTTAAGGGCCTTGGAAATTGGTCATTTTCTATCAGCGTTCTTTCTCGACAGTGTACACGTTCATCGTGGGTCGTGATAAATGAGGGAGGATGAAAGAAGAGGTGTCTGGGACGACAGTCTCACCTGGTCTCGCGCGAGTATGTCGGAGATTTCTGTTCAGCCAGGCGACGCGACACGAAGGGCGTGCGGTAGGTTAGTTACACAGAGGTGGTGAGATAGAGAGCGAGAAGAGAGAGAGAGAGAGAGAGGGAGATAGAGAGGGTTGCACGAGGGTTACAGAGGATTGGACTAGGTCGAGTGCGCCAGGACGACCCCGTAGTAGACGGTGTAGCGCTCGATGTAATGCGATTTGCAAGCGTTATCTCGGCCCTAACGCCGCGATCCGACCTAACACGGATTTCCATAAACACGCCGACACCGGGTATTGTTTTCCGTGCGCGGCACTTGCTCCAACGCATCCGGCTCCCTTTATTACCCGGTGCACCTAATTATCTTCCAATGGCCCCCGCAACATCCTCCTCTGTGTTTCACATTGACCTACGCTCTTAAGCGAAACTATGATTGGAATGACCACCTATGCGATCGCTGCATTCTGATCCGCTGACACACTCGCTTAACCACTGATACACATTTTACACAAGATTGTTGTTACAAAACACTTTTTTTTTTATGAAAGAATTCGATTGAAGCAAGAATTGCTGTCGAATTTCTTTAACGATGCGAATCGAATGAAACACTAACACTATTGATCCTCATGAGACAGAAATTACGAATTCAATCGTTTTCCACGGCTTTTAGGAAAATTTCAAACAAAAGGTTCTCGTAGACGTGTGCAAATTCTCCTGAAAATCGAGAGATTAATTGAGAACGACTCTAACAACCGAGCAGATAATGAACATATTTGAAAAGTCCAGTCAGAGAGAGAGAGCCTTTCGTTCCGTAATAGTATCCACTCTCGTTCCATGGAATCCAACTGATAATACGAAGCGCCGACTAAGATATCGACGTCCGGCGGTGAGAGGACCACGAACGTTCTCTCAACTGGGTCAAACTTCGGACAATCGGTCCTAACTATTGCAGGCTCTCGATAACTCATTATCGCTGGATAGGCCGCAAGATCGGCACAATGGAGAATAACGAACCAAGTTCGTCGAGTGGGATTCATACATCGTTCGCAACCGAGCGCACGATTATTCTTTACCGGTGTCGTAACCGCGACTGTCGAAAGTCCTCCCTTGCCATGCCGCCAGTGGGAATCGAGCCGTTCATGAGAGTCGAGCCACCACTGGGGGACCCGCATAACTTCCACGCGCGGCTGCCAGTAAAACCACAAGAATAGCGAGCAACGCGCGTTCCCGGCATTGTCATAATGCAAGGAAAAAGGAAAGGGAATAGTAGTTTGGGGTGCGCGGTAGAGAAGAGAGCTACCGGAAGCTACACAATTTCGGAGCGACGCGTTCTATCGCACTCGAAAGCGCGATAGAATGGGAGAAATAGAGAAAGGGAGAGAAGGGTAGAGAAGGAGATATATATGTATATGTAGAAAGAGAGAGAGAGAGAGAGGCGAATGGTCGCTCGCGAAAGGACCGGGTTTTATGCCGGAATAATTTATCGCAGGCCAAGCCTTTATCGCTAGCGGGCGAATTGACGTGAAAAGCGGCGCGGCGCGGTGGTGGCGCCGATTTGCGGCGGCGGTCCGCCGGTTCGTGCCGGCTCCTCCCAAATTCGGCCGCGAAATTTCGGGCACGCTGCCCGGACTATCCACCGCTGCGCCGCGGCGACAACGGGCTAGTGTGCAACCGGGTAAGCGACTGGACCAGTGGACGAGTGGACGAATGGACCAAGTGACCGGTGGCGAACGCCACCGGGACGCGGCTAGTCCCTGTTCCAAGCGAATTTTCGAATTTTCCGACGAAATTCGAGCAAATTCGCTCGGTGCACCGGCGGCGGTCAGCCGAAATTTATGCGGAGTATAAATAGTTTAGGCGGGTCAGGCCACGCGTGAATGGCTGGCTCGGTGCTTTCGCTGACTGATAGTGACTGACAGTGGACGGTGACGGGTTGTTCGATGAAAAGGACTGAAGCATAAACTGACAATGTAGTAGAAATAAAAGATAAGCCTGTACTCGAAGGTGTAGTCTAGTAAGTGACAAAAGGATGGTATAATTTAACCCAATCAAGAGAGGGTGTGAAGCTGCGGATCCTGGTGAAAGTTTCGAGGGGTAGAGTATACTGGTTGGCAGATCCAATCGTCGGTTAATTGCTTTGCGCGGGCCCGCAATATTGCCAGGATTGGATTATAAAGTTTTCCATTTGGAATTAATTGTGCCGCGGCACCTGTGCCAGCCAGTGTTTAGGGTTTCGCGACTATAGTCTTCTTCTTCGAGAGACTCTCTTCGTTTGGATTTTCTTGTACCGCGTGGATTTACTCGCGAGTTTCGCAGCGACACGACGCGATCCTATTCCAATTGCTGTCAAGTTTGTTTTTCTCCGTCTGGCATTAGAAAAAATGGTTGGCTGACTAGGGGCGCGATCCGCGACGCGCACGAGTGGGGCAAGTTTAATAACGCCCGAGCTATCGATCCTTTTTCATAAGCAAGCACACAGACAGTTGAGTTTCATTTTGCTTTGAAACAAGTTTGTTCCAGCTTGCCTCAGGCTATTCGAATGCCTGGAATTGCCCAGAAAAAGGGGTTTTGGAAAATCTCCATTTTGTCCAACCGAAAGCCGTGGAGACTAGCATAATATGTGGAAAAGACTTCGGGGACCAAGTTAACATGGCACACACGTGCAGTGTACGCTAAAACACCATTTGCGAGTCTCCCAAGTTTTAGTAGTCAGACTTTTTAAACAATCTATATTCGGATAACATGGTCCTCTGGCTTGAGTTGATATACAAACAGCATTTAACTGTTAAAATCTGGAACACTTTGTAGAGAAGAAAGTGAACATTGTGCCAAGTAAAAGAGAATTGAACTCTCACGCTTTTGTTAAGAAATCGTTTCTAACCCATCCGATCCTACTGTTGCACAACACGTTCGATACAAAATGATTCTATACGATGAAAGAGCCACCATCGACTGATAACGACAGTGACCTAGTTGGCACCGTTGGAAAGTTATTTTCCTGTAGGACCAGCGAATCATAGCCTGATTTCCATAAAGATCGAGAGAGTCGTAATGAACCGAATGATTATGCGACCGGCAGACTATATCCTTTATTGTTCGAGGAGTTAACGGGAAGTCGCGAGAGCTGAGTCATCTCGGAAGAGAGAACGTGCATCGACTCAGAATGTTCGAAGCATACCAAGCGTTCACGTGTCTCTTTAACACCTGTCCGCGAAGAGTGTGTCCAAGAGAGCGAGCGGACTCGCCAGCGTGCGAGTCTGAAGAAGATTGACGAGCGAGTGCGCGACAAGCGAAGCAAAAGTGGCAGGAAGCTACTTTCGAAGAGGGGAGAGAGAAGGAGAGGAGGTCGAGCAGTAGTGACGAAGCATGAAAGTATGACTGGCAATGGATGCATACTGCGTTCCTTAGAGGTCAGCCTCTCCACTCTTGAGCAGAGTTGAGTATCAGGAGGTCTTGGTTCCTCTTGGACACATTCGGAAATAGGTAGCTGTGGAATCGAGGTAGAAGGTTCTGACGAGAGTTGGCAGTATCTGCTTCCGTTTCCTGGACACGTGCCGGCTCTGCTAACCTCGTGCTTCGACGGACATATGTACCTGTGTACACCTGTGCCACACAGGCTTCTTACTCTGGGTTTCAGAATGATGAATCGGTGCCCGACACCGGACCCCTTCAGGATTGACTTTACAAAAAAGACGCTGTAGAATTGCGAATAAGGATCGATGTGGTGGTACTTGTTATACGCGATCTACTTGCAATTGACTCTTTCATTACGACTCATTTCAAACCTTATAATATCAAAGAACAATATATTGTTATTGATTAAATATTCCATTCCATTCTTACATTGTCATCGATAAAGATGTAGCAAGGGTTAGAGTGTTAAATCCGATTACGAACGTAACTCTTAACAACCTGGCTTCGTTCTCAAGATGTCAATGTCACGAAGTCAGTGAAAAATTGAAAAGTTTTACAGTCGCGAAATCACCTTGGCAGAATCCTGTTTTCTTTTTATCGACAGGGGTAAGCGAGCGTATATAACGATGATGCTCTTGGTTTAAAAGTTTTGTAACAAGGGATGGATCGTGTCAGAGAGATGATGGAGCAAAAATACTTCAAGGATCAGTGCTCTTTCTCACTTTTCAAACTGGAACAGATTAGCTCTGACTCGATCGAATAATTCCGAAAACCTTCGTTTCCATGATCTTTTAAAAATGGACATTTTATTATTAATACAGAGATCCGCATTACTTTAAGCAAAGTTAGAGATTGAAAAAAAAGGGTTGCGCGTAGATCTTTCCGAGTATAATATCCCGTCAGGAAACACGTTCTAATACCTCAAACTCGTAAACTTCCTATCCATATTACGCTAAGAAGATTCACGAATTTAATTAAGAGCGACAAAAACACAATGCAGGAAAAAACTCTCAGTGGACGGGTGGATTGTGTACGAGATTACGTAACCAACCACGGTGGATCGTTCCTGAGACTGGCAGAGGACCGCCAACAGACGCAGCTGCGTCCACATCCGAGATTCGCAAACATAATCGTACGTTGAATTGCGAGCAAACACGATGAAAAGTTTCTTTTTACGCGGAAGAAGAATTTTCGTACTTCGTTTTCCAGCGGGCAGTGTAAACAGGCAACTATCCGGGCGCGTCCTAAAGAGTGAGCCAAACTTTGGAACAAGTAGTACATACCATCGTATACCAGCTTCCGTTTATCCTTTCTCTCTGTCTCTCTCTCTCTCTCTCGTTCTCCATCTCCTGTTCTCTTTAGAGGAGAGCTGCGAACCACGATAGGGCGAACACGGCTCTTGTTGGCCGCTTCCGTTCGACGAACAATTAATGTCTTCGATCAAAAGCGAAACAGGCTGGCGGACAGCCGATCGATCAAAACCTCGCTGCGTTACATCGACGCGCCACAACGAAGAGAGAGAGAGAGAGAGAGAGAGAGAGAGAGAGAGAGAACGCGGAAAAATGCCGAGCATTGTTCCGCTTGTCCGTGCAAAGTCCTTCCTTTTGCTTTCTCCGTTAACTTTATCACTCTCTTCTATCCCTTTGCTTTCCATTAACTGGCTTCATCGGCGCGCGTGCACCTCGCGTTATGAACTAACTCCTTTTTCTCTCTTCGACCTTTCACTCTTGCCACTGTGTTGCAGTTCTCTTTCCCCCTCTCTCTCTCTCTCTCTCTCTCTGCTGCCTGCGAACCTGGCTTCTGCGGGACAATGGCGAGATTTATCGGGAGAAGGCGACAAAATTGTTCGCCCACCGCCTTCTAAGGATCAATAGCTCGATCCTTGACGGATACGGGTCGACGGCTGCTTCAGTAACGAGTTAATTATCGTTTATTTTAGAGGCGAGATAACGCTGATGTCTGATGGCCAGGTACCGATATTCTCGCTGCCAAGAGTTGAATGATTTCAAGGAAGTTATAACGATGTTGAAGGGATCTCTTTTTATGCCTATAGTATTTCTTATTATAAAGCTTCTGTCTACGTTTCTCATAGGAAAATCATAGTTGTTCTTTTGTTCTATTTTAATTTTTGGGATAAAATTTTGCGGTGTGATTAGGATATCTCATTATGCGTGGACTACTGTATCCCGCAGTATTCTATTTCATTATAGCGTAAGTTCATTGGTGCACATTATACATTTCCTATTTCAATTAACAAAGCTGAGGCCACAATTCAGCTGTTCTACCCACAACAATACCAAATTCATCTCTGCTATGGTGAGGAGAAAATAAACGGCATACTGACGGGTGGACCACGACTCAAACGATGGGGACTCCTGTTTGCCCGACAGATTCACTATCCGTTGATTCATCCATGCTGTATCCGTTTCAATTTCTCCTTCGGACTATTCAATTATCCATAGTCTCTATCACTTTCTAACCATCGGCGTCTCTCTTCCAAAGTTCAAAGTACGGTAAAACTGCTGTAATCCCAATTGATAGGGGAACAAAATGATTTTCCCTAAATTTCCGAAAAATCAATAATATTCGGAGGACCAACATAGAAAGCTTATTATTGCTTGCTTCTATATATTAAAACTGAAATTGAAAAAATCAAGTTCCCATTATATCTCAAGTTATTCATTCGAAACTCCACTATCGTCCTCCTTTCGCTTCCTTAACGACTGCGCTTCGCAAGGCGCGACACGCGTTCCAAACCGACAAAGAAGAGAATAAAAGAAAAAGGGATAGAGAACGCAGAAAAAAGAATAAATTCAAGACAAAGAGTAGAAAAGAAGGAAAGCAAGAAACAAGTAACGGGGGGAAAAACTGTACGCAGAAAAATGGCTGAGCCGCCGAAGTAGAGATATAGAAGGAGAAGGGGTTGGTAGGTAGAAAAGGGCACACGCGAAAAAAATGTAGGTAGAAGAGATGGTAAAAAGCCTCACAGGAAGAAAAAGCAGCGATGCGCTGCACTGCCGGAAATACGTAGCGTGACGGCACTGCAAAAGTAGAAGGGTGAAGGGTGAAGGGTTCGCAGTGTGGAGTGGGCCCAGTGGAAGAACCGCTCGGAAAAGAGAATGGACCAGTGAAGAGAAAAAGAGCGTGGGACTGAGAAGGGAGAAGTGAGCGAAGAGAGAAGTGGAAAGAAAGAAGGGTGCAGGAGCAATTTTCTCGGCGACCCTAGTCGCGATGTGATGCGGCTTGGGTGAAGCTCGGGCGAGGCTCGTATTTCCCTCTTTGCGCGTATGCATATGAATGCGTGCCTGCGTGGACAGAGACTCGCGCTCCGATGACTTCAATCTATTTCCATGATAGGGTGGAAATAGTCGGCCGCGACGACAGCCGCCGAGATATTGTTCCTCGCTGCAGACTCATAAAAAATCTATTTTACGAGGCCCTTTAAAGGGAGGTATAACACTGGCTCGACGACGCGCGTCATGGCTTGAAGGACTCGTCGGAACATTTCCGGGTCCCTGGAATATACTACCTTCGAGAATACAAGGAAGCATCAATTTGATCAATACGGATTTTAATGATCGAATAGTAGGAAACCGATAATTACTCGATTTTAACTCGACAGTAGGATGAATGAATAAATCATTTTAATAAGGTAGATAATTCGTTATGCCAAATGGAGTAATCAGTTTCCAATAATTGAATCTGAAAGACTTTGATCGTCTGCATTATTATATGTTACATAGGATGATTCATTCGTCATACATTATTATGCAAACAAAGGAAAAGTACCGACAGACTCGTAAGCTCGTTAAACATAGAAGTACATAATTATGTACATATGCATGGAGTATAACGAGCGTGCTTGAGGTCAAAAAGGAAGAGGCTTGAATTCTGTAGGAAGGCTGAGCCAAGATTGGTGAAATGTACGAAAGGTTTGGTAGAAGTATCGCAATTCACCACAGTGGAATTCATCGATAACAAGCAGCCCCAAGTAGTGGCGGGTAATCGGATTTGAAACAGTTACGAACAGTACCAAAGAAAACAATGACTCTCTCCTCGCGCTGCGTTCCGCTTAGTCTCTCGGGAAAATACGATCTGAAGATATCATCCGGGAAGTTCCGTGGTAGCTCAACTTATTGCAGAGATAGAAAAGAAGGAGAAAAAGGTGAATTCGAGATTGAGACGTTGATGAAGGTAAAAAGCGCGAGAGCCTCTTAGGGGATGCCGGTTTATGGTATTACTGGCTACTAAAACCGTGCGCAGTTACGAAAGAGGCTAATAAAAAAATAGAAAGAAAAGAAGAAATAATTGGATAAAAAAGTTAAGCTGAAAAATGTTATATGCAACGTGTAATTATACCTCTGAAACACTGTCAGTATTATTTCCATGGACTTTCGACGATAAATGTTAATGGAAAATGTTTAATGTCAAAAATTATACCGGAAACTCGAGTAAAATTATCCTGAAATTCGCGTATAAAAAGTTTGTGTATATCCGTGTGAGTTACTTCTAATGTCAAGAAAATAATAATTTGATTAAACGGTTACTCGAGTTCCCTCGGTTTATAGCTTAAATTGGGTAATTGAATTCGTGATTATTACATTCCGTCAAAGGATCTAAATCAAGATGTCTATATTCCGCAATTCGACGGACAAAGCCAAAGGCTCAAATTCTGAGCGCGAGTGATGTGCTGGGTGTTCGTTTGACGAAGATTTCTGCATATAGCGGAACTGCGTTAAAGCGTATTCAGAGGAATAGTAGGACTTTGAAAATCGTATAATTCAAATTACTTCTTCGCAGCGCAAGGAAGAACTTCAAATATTTTGGAATCGTTAGAATTCTAAAGTAATCTTCTCGAACAATCCAATTTTCTCCTAATATACTCATAGATTTGCTAATTAACTTTATTAGTCTCGCAGTTCGAAGAAGCTCCATTGTACAAAATCAAATAGTGAATTTTTGACAAATCGTCAAGTAAAATTATAATAATATCCAAACATTTCCTTTGAAGAATATATCTGGAATACTGCAATCAGTCGAAAAAGCATTCAAATCTACAGCATAAATAAGCGACAACAAAATGATTCTTTACAAGTTAATTGTAAAGAAAAAGGAAGAAATATAAATAAGTTACAAACGTTAAGAAGGAAAATGGAATTGAAATGAAGTTGAACATAAAAATTCGTCGAGCATATCAATGGAAAATCTTCCCAGTCAACATTCTACCTTGAGAAAGTCCGAGAAATATCGAAATGTCCCTGAAGAAGCATACAAAACGTCACTAGCATGACAGTTGCGACAATATTGAAGTAATCCTCTCAGACTCAACAAAGAAGCATCGTGCAAGGCCGATAAAACCGAGGTTGATCCGAGAGAGTACCGGTAGGAGTAGTAGTAACACAGTAAATACCTAGATCGCGAATACTGCATACATCGGACGGTAGAAGCTTTACATCGGGCAAAGCAACGGTCCCGAACCAGATAGCAAACAGCAGGGATAGGAGCATCGAGCAACCAGGCGAACAGCCGAACAGCCAGAATCCCTAGGTGACAGAGAGGAACACTGCAGACGGGGGCTTGCGCTAGTGTTTTTAATTAGCAATTAGCAATCTAACACATTAATTTCCGGCTCGTCTGTTGCGGCATTCTGCAACGGTGCCGGCAACAAATGCAAATAGGAGGATGGTGAGGGTGGTTCGGGTCGGGCGGGGTTGGCCAGACCAGACCAGGCCAGGCCAATTGATTGAATTGACTCCGCGCCCGGTTTCACCGTACACGAGGATCGGCCGCGTGCTTTACCTCTGTACGCCGGGCAGGAGGGCAACATCTGCGGCCACGACTTGGCTGTGTGGTGACCCCGCAGAGTATGTGTGGATTCTACTGGCTCGTGTGATACCGGTGTGGTCCCCACAAAGTCGCGCGCGGCTCTGGCCCACACTCGCTTGGTTCACTCTCGCTCGACCGTCCGATGCGATGGTCCGAGTGAATTTTGCGCAGGACGCGCAAAACCAAGCCCACAACGCACCAGAGAGCCCACAGGAGCGAGTGAACCAAACCCAAAAGGTAAACGAGAGAGATGGGTTCTCTTAGAGAGAAAGAGAATAACGGTATGCTTGGTGCAAGGGAGTCAAACTGCTAGGGTGTGCAACGAGCGTGTCGCTACCAGTTTCCCGTTTGCGGGCCACTTTGCGGCACGCTGCGAATGCTTCGGCATTTATTAGGAGACCGTTAGTCCGAATTTGTGTTCGGCTCGCTGGCGAGATGAGTTCACGCGCGCAATCAATCGGCTGTTTCTGCTCTTGCCACTTGATGCCTCTTTTGAATGACGCTCGGTTTCAAATCCGTTTACTTCGTTCCAATCCTATCCTCTTCTTCCGCGAAATCAACGAGACTCGTAGTATGTACCTCTCTTTGACGGTTGTGTCCACTAGGACATTGTGGGAGCATATTACGGAATTTGGACTACTTGGAATTACGTACGCGTCGAGAGACATTTTACCAAGTTTACGACAAAACTTCGCGTGAAAATTGTCCTTGACGAATGTAGGATGCCCGAGGTGAATTATTCTCCAGCGTAGATAAAGTAAAAGTTTAGTATGTAGTTGGAGTGCTTAACACGGTTTGTAGATTTTACGTTTATGCATTTTTGGCAACCCATGGTATAGTTCACTGTGAACTTTGATTAAACATCGATCCACGTTTCTCAAAATATTCGTCACCTATACCTCCAATTTTTATAAACATATTTGTGAACTTTGAGTAACAGTTAAAAATGGAGAGTATGTGAAAAACTTTTTAATGATCCGTTTGAGTTGTATGAAGCAGCATAAAAAGTGTCATTCGGTCAGAATGAAGTTACGATAAGCATCGTACTTGTATCCAGATCCTCCAATAATTTATATTTTCAGGCAGATCGTTAAGAGATGCCAAACAGATATTTCTCTAATTTTTGTCAAAGCTATTTCAGTTAACAGAACAACACTGTCGTTCGGAGAGAATTGCAAGCGAGCGAGAGAATTTCCGTATCCATTGCAGAGTGATCTATTTGACGAGCAAACAATGTAACACGATACACAGAGGAGAAAGAGACGCGAATGTTCGCGCTTTAAAATCAATCCCACAGTTTTTCCACAAAATTACGGCTCAGCTTTTTCGGAAACGTTTTCGATTTTCACATTGGACGAACAACAATTTCGCTTCCATTATTAAAAAGTAATTATAGGTCTTTGGCAAGCGGCATTGCCTATCTGTGGGCAAATGCGATCGTGGATGATCGTTGCGCTGGAAAAAAAGCCAGGAATTTAATCGTATATAGTCAAGTGCTATATCATTTATCAAGTATCTTTGCTTGTTCTACCAATGAGATCTAGTCTCCGGTTGTAAGCCTCGAGATTTATGCTCGCAATTATAAATTATTTCTTGCGAGCTAAGGGATTTGGAATTTCGCGCGGATCGAGATTACACTCTTTAAGCCAGCACACGTGACAAGACTGCTATTTCACAGTGTACGCGACCCACCTGCCATTGGATTATCAAATATTTAAATGGGGAATTCTAGATTAGCCGAAGCAGACTGAAAATTGTACAACTTTCGCGAGAGGATTCGGCAGGCTTCCGTTAGCTTTAGCAAAACTTATTTCCTTCGTGAAATACGTTAAACTCGTTTCTCACCCTGTCGACCGTTTTCTCTTCGCATTAAAGATTAATTAGTACATTTTACAGTTTGATCGAGTTGCATTTGGCATTTTGATGAATTTCCCAACGATGTGGAGTAGCTATCGAGAAATATTTGTAATTATTTCGGCAACGCTTGTCATGTATTCTATATGTATATGTAGAATATGCTGAATCCAACATTAGTTCGTTCAATTTCAAAACGTCTGTTCCAGAGGATTCGGTATAAGTGATACCTGTGTAATTCTTTAGTAATACAATAATTAATCCCAATAAACCAATGAGACTTTAAATGCCTTAGAGTTTTTCAAACGCATGATACGTTCGATCAAAATCGCACGTTCGAATTTGATCAAGTGTATTCGCTAAAAGAATATTTTCCAGTGGCCCGCATATTTCACGACCTTCCAATAGGTTCGTAGAACAAATAATTTCGGCGCTAATAACTGTTTGAGCAATTATTCGAGCTGCATAATGCCCCTCCCGATAATAACGTTCGAATAATTGCAAAATATATACATCGCTGATTAATTCGCATAATCGCCGGAATGAAACTCGCATCCTCGCGCGATTATTATAACCGACCTAATGATTAAGCGGGTATCAATGACATTGCGGAGCGCAATAACGAGCCGCTGCTAATAAATTCGAATCAGAAATACCAACAAAGGAATATCGAGCTGGCATCGACCTACGTAATAATGGTCGATTTTGCGAATCCGACTGTTTTTCGCGAGGGTCACCACGTACAACGGAAATCCTGTTGACAACGAAAATCGAATAATCACGGGTCGCAGAAAATAGTCGGCTTGTTTTAATTGCGCGAATAATAAGTCCCTGAGCCATGTAACACTTCATTACTGGGAGAACGTGAAAATTTACACCAGACAGTATTGAAGCCAGGTTATATGTAAAACAGTGTATGGAAGTGAAATAATACGAACAATACTGCAAACGGTCTTCCTTTCACGCGAGAGAAAACCAATGAGACTCGAATCTCGCGAGTGATAATTGCCACCGAGTGAGAAAGATTCGCGTTGAAATCGATCAGCGATGGAGCAAGAGTGCGAACACTCAGAACAAGGAGGTTCAATCCTGAGAGGCATTGAACCTCTAGGAGACAGAGAGACAGAGAAAGAGAAAGGGAGAGAGAGAGAGAGAGAGAGAGAGAGAGAGAGAGAGAGAGAGAGAGATCAGCTGCAATCTCGTGTCCCTTTCTTCTGAGATATCGGTCCAATCATCCCCGTCGATGGGAATTCTAGGATATCCTACGAGTGCCGTCAGTCCCAATTTCGGCGGGTGATGTTGACGGAATACGAGCCAGACAAGCGTTTCTCCCACTTTTATTATATAGTTTTCGCTCGGAGCCACCTTTCCATTCACATCGCCACCAACCCCTGGTCTATTTGTCCAGGCGAAGAATCGTACATACTGACAAATCAAGAAACGAGTTTACAACTCAATTCCTCTCGAGATATCGTGCTTCTTGGTTTTCCTTGAGATTCTGACTTCTTTCTTCGATGAAAGGGGCTGGTTTTCTAGCAATCTCTGCACATTAAGAAGCTAATCGCGGATGATCCTGCGACTCGCGACAGAGAGGATCGTTAAATATTAATAATGCGTCCTGCGCAGGTTGTGCTCTTTGAGATGGAATGCTCGAGAGCCAGTAGCCGACTGTGCTCGACGTTCTTTTCTGCTTGTGTCAGACTCTTACCCTCGTTTATCATTACGCCAGCGAGAAGGGTGAAGGGACGCAAGACACGGCGAAATTTTAACGAGATACCGAGTAGAGGGACGATCGTCTTTTTTCGTTTTATTATTTTTCTGCTTCTTTCGAGGTCCACTTTCTCTGTCCTCGGCATTCTCTTTCGCGGGAAACGACATCGTCGTCGTCGTCGTCGTCGTCGTTGCTGTTGACAAAGTACGGAATCAGCGGGTTTGAATTTGGAACGGTTACTGGGTTTCTGCGGTGCCCTTCTTCTTCGACCTTTGCCGAGAGTCCTTGAGCTATGGGCTTCATATTTTTCAGAGATTTTCCAACGTCATCTTGATATCGATCTTGACTTATAAAAATTTCTTCTCGACCCTTTTAACGTTTTTGTCAATCCAGGAAGCTCAGATGGGTTTTATCACGAAACTTGCATAATAAAATTCGCACTGAGATGTCTTGCGTGCGATCCTAAATTGTTTCATTTGGAATTACCAACACTCTGATTCAATTTTTTAATTAATGCACCTTTCACTGAGGATGAAAGTATCCTGGTAGAGCGCAATTGTAATCGGATACATGCTTCTAATTTAGAATAATTCTAAATTGATCGAAACGTTTATGCAAATATATATTTTCTGTCGATCAGAATTTAATTCAGTGAGTTATCGCAAAAATTTTAAGAGTAAAGAGACACTGATAGACTTTTGATCGTAGCCATCTGGTAACTTGAGTGCTCTCGATCGATATTCACTTGCCATGACAATATAAAGTTTCTATACTTTCACGCTGGCACTTTAGAATCGTCTTAATTTCACGGTTTAAAGTTCGCAATCGTTAAAGCGCTTCCCAGAACACCTTTGTCTCTAGTAATCCCATTATACGAGGATTTTATGGGCCTTACTCTGTGCATTAACTGTACCTCGTTACTGTAGAATTTTTCACGTTTCATTTATTTTCCGTTTGAAATTTGAGTTTTCCTTTCTAAAGAGTTTAACATGAGAAAATAAAATACAGAAAGAAAGACAAAGACATTTCTAGAAACCCTTCATTTAGTTTCTCGGAGTTTCGATGTAACTACAGTGCAGTGATGTTCCTTGAGCCACTATTAAAACATTTTTTAAACTTCATTAACCACGAAGCAATTATTTTTAGATATTTTGCAAACTTTGACTTTGGTAAAGGAAACATGATAATTCACAAATACTCGCAGTAATTTTTATCGAAATGAAATATTCCTGAGGAAATAAATCTTCATCAGAAATGAACCACTTTCTTCTGACAACAGTATCGAATTTTAAGACAGCTCACCTAGATGCTGAATAATACCAAAGGCAATTAACCTCCCTTGAGAACATTTTCCTCCAATTTCCCTTCTAGTTTTCTCATCTCTCGTTTTCTTCCGCTACCCCTTTCTCTTTACTGGTTCCTCGCCAAGCACTGTAACATGTTTCCATTCAGGAAGATGCCAAGAAAATGCATAGACTCGGATTTTCTGTTTCTTCGTGGCTTTCAGCGAACGCTATTAAAATGGCTTATTGTTAGTCGTCGAAGCGGTTTACGAGGGAAAACCTTTAAACAACTATCATCAAGTGATCGAGCAATCGGATTTCAATATTGACAAGACTCCGTAGTTAGAGTTTAATAGCGATTTTTTTCTATGTTCGCGACCCTGTGACTCGATAGAGAGAACGGGTGGTACTGTTAGAATCGTTAACCGAATTGCTTGTTACCGATTTTCCAATTATTTTTTATTCATTTTCTCCCAATGGCGAAGCAAGCGAACCGATCCGCGGTAGTCTCAGTTTTTTCGATTTTTTCATTGTAGCTTTTCAATTTATAGTCGTGAATAAACTAGGAAACCTGTTGGTCTCAAAACCGCGAACGGTTTCGAGTGTAGAAATGCCGAGAGCATGGTTCGAATGAGCGTTTGAAAAATTGAGAAACAAAATGCAGTAAAGTGCCTGTCAAATTCTTGTCTCTACTGAACTTTCGGTACTTCAGATTTCATTTGAAGAGAGAATCACTTTTCAATTTCGTGTTTATTTCGAACGCGTAACTATCTACAACGTTTGTACAGTGTATATTTTCGTATTATATCAGATTGACATTATTTCGTTCCTCTATTCGTCATTTAACTTAACGATGCAAACGAACGGATCAATACAGAATCAACTACGATACGCGAACGCTAAACTATTATTAGCATAAACATGCAGGAATTAGAATAGCGCAGTTTCTATACCAACGTGAAGAAATTAACTTGAAATGTACTCTACGTTAGGATTACACAGAAAAAACTCTCCCAAAATTGTGTTCCTATTATTCACAAATTAACATTTAATCAATGCCTCAATTATATTATAGCGAAGCATATCTCGAAATTTTAGGTCAAATTAATTAGTCCAAAATCTCCGATCGGTATGTCACTTAATTAAATTCGTGGATGAGGAATCACTTATCCACGGATATTACATTCTCGAAGATATTTTAAGAAAAAGTTAGCTATAAGAGGAGTTTTGTTATCGGCAACGATAGCCTGTCGTTCAGAGCGGTAGCAAAGAAATTAATTTGTTATTCAAATATCGGCCGCCCCCTCTCTATCCTCGTTGAAAGGCGCGGGGCAAGGCGATGGGCGCGAAAAAAAGAGGGTAACGTAAGAAGGCCGTCGCTCGATTAGGTTAATGGGCCGAGATGCGAACCATCCATTTCTATGTTAATCCACGCTATCTATATTGACCGGAAATCCACAGAGTGCAGCGTACAGCTATTACTTAAGTAAGAGGCCGGTCTCAGGAGAAATGGAAAAAAAACTGATCAGAGGAAAAAAAAATCTTCGGTGGTGTTGTTACAACGGATGTTTAACGCGAGTAGCGCGGATTATCGTTCCCATGGAAATAATAATCCTTCCGTATGGAAGCAGTTAATTGCGATTATCTGCGGTTGTCATTTGATACAGAGACTGTTTAATACTAGAACCAATAATATTCTATGTGCATTATATTTATTCCTACTCCGTAGAGTTCAAATGAATAATAGACAAATATTTGATTTCTCATTTATTGATCCATCATGTCGAAGGGTTAAAACATGCTAGTGTGAGTTATTCGTATCCAACGATCTCTGCTAATGAGATCACTAGAACCATCTTATCGATATACGTACAAACAATTATACTTCACAGTCCAAACAACAATCCAGGAGAATCAAATTTCACCACTTGTTTATGCATCGTCCTACTATTTTCGTTCGACAGATGTCGAGTTGGCTCATTAGCAACACCGAGCATAAGTATAACCAATGAACAAACCGTGATTCGTGGTATCCTCTTATCTGGTTGCGCGAAAGGCAACCTCGAGGATACACTTTCCAGTTTTACTCTGAAGTCGAGTGTTGTCCGAAAGTTTTGAAGCGCAGCGCGCCGCGGTATAGTGCTTCTCGATTGCACTTGTTTCCAGGAGTTATGCGGGTTTCCTTTCCAGCGTGCTACGGTAGTACGGTGGATGTGCGCGACCCGATGCACTCGGTTGAAATGTTTTTCATGAATATCGAATGCAGCGACGACCGAATTCGATCTTGGCCTCGTTGACGGGGGTGTATCGACTGTCGCGGTAGACCGATACGCCGTAACGTCTACTTATCAATCGTCGTTGGTATATTACATCTACCTCCCCTGTTCTGACTGTATTACGGAAATAGCGATGAGATTCATGTATCTTTTCCGCTATCGAATATTCTCGTCAAAATGCAGTTAAAAATTGTGACAATGAAGTAGAACATGAGAAGACTCTTACAAATATAGTATTATTGAGTAATAAGTAATGAAAGATGAGAATGTCACGAATGACACTGAATTGACATTTTTCATAAGACAAGTCGAGCTTAATCGAAGATTTAAGATTTCTCGAAGAAGAAAAATGTGAATTTAATAGCTTTTCGAATACTCTTAAATTGAACTTTTACAAGTTTCCTCACTAACCAACCAATCGAAATTCTTTTAATCCGAGCAGTTGGGGAATCGAAGACATTCATAATGCGGGCCACTCTTTTATAAAGATCCACTAATTACTTCGAATCATGTAAAACGATCCATCTTCCGCGATCATTTGCTATTCCATTAGCGCGAATGACTTTACAGGGGGAAAGGGAGAGCTCAGCGCGGGTACATTTATGTGAGACGGCGAAAGACAGAGGATCGTTTCCTATTCTCCCGGTGCGGCGAGCAGGCACTCGGCACTGAAACCTTCCGGACTGAATTTTACGAGTGGCAGTTTCCCAACGTTCCTCGGGTAAACCCATTTCCCGCAAAAGTGGTTAAAGGATACTCAGCATATTACTTCAGACACGTAGAACGCCTACATCCTTTATACTTTGCCCTTCCCAAAATAATAAGAACTCTCAAGGTAGGAGGATACAATAGCGCCTGGCCCTGGTTTCGGTAAGATCCGTAAGATCGACAACCGCGCTATACTAAAGAAACCCTTTTGCCATTTGTGAATCCTTTGTACAAGCAAATTTCACGGCACAGATACCGCAAAGGTTGTAGGGTAAAACGGTTGGCATGGATTGGTCCACTCGACACAGAGAACACCTCGCGTCTTGTTTTACGGGATCTCGCAACAGGCACCATAAACGCTTTGCTCACCGACAACAATCGCATTGGGGTGGAGAGATTCAAGGAAGCACAGTGTTCTCTACATTTCGGTCGGGAGAAGACAATTACCAGGTCACGCGGTAGCGGACCTATTCTTACTTGGTCCATTTGTTCCTCTTGCAAAAGCTGTCGATGAAGCTCCAAGAGAGATAGCCACAAAAAGAATGAGGTAGGAGGTAGTGAGCCTTTAAGACGCTTTTCAGTGGTACACCATAGAGTACACTTCCATGGTCCTACTTTCCTCTTGAGAAAGCCTTGTTTCCAGGGAGAAATAATACCAGAATTCAGGTTTTACTCGCGAATTTCCGAGCCTAGATGCATCGGGACAATGCCGAGCTCTTGCCAATTTCGACAGGCTTCCGCGCCCTCCAATTTTCCATTAGGGTCGTTCCATGGGCTTGCCCTACGGGGAGAGTGGAAAAACACTGTGCTATTTGGGTCTCGTTGACCTAAGCTTTACTGATTCTTATCACCAACCGAATTGACGTGGTTCGTAAAGCGTATTTAGGAGTTTGCATTTGAGACAACTCAATTGGGAATCTCCTGAGAAAAATCTTGAATAATCTGCTTTGCTTAATTATTAGATAAAAATGCAATGAAGCGTTAAAAATCAAAGTGTGCCATCCTCGCGATAAAATACGGGATACCAGGAGACAGAAATTGTTACATGTACAAACTTTTTGTGGTCTGTTTGGAACTAGCCTCTTCTTTCTCAGATTTCCACTGTGTGAGCATCTGTCTTTTTCTTACACCTGGTCCATTCGGTAGCGATCCCCGCGGACGTTTCGGCTCAAAGCACCCTGTCAGAAATGGCAAGAGGACCGTCCGCCGACCAACTTTTCCACAGTCTGCTACTGGCACAACCACCAAATTCGCGTGAACTTTGTTGTTCCAGCGCTTCCATCAGCAGAGAGATGAACTGTCTCTTCTCTCGCCTCTACCAGCCTTCTATCTTTTTCCCTCGCACTACAACCTCCCTTTACCACTACTCACTCTTCGCTTTGTAATGCTGCAGCCCTGTTTTCCCCTTTTCTGTCGGCGCGACATATTTGCAGCACCCATTTTCCTCGATCGTATACGTCTCCAAGCTCGTTTTGGACCACTGACTATCCCATCTCTCCAATGTTTCTCCTGTCGTCACATACTTCCGTAAAATACTTATTACAGGGGTAAAGTGTCGAAAGATGCACAGTTCGGACGTTTATTGGGAAAAAGACACTTAAGTGACATTAATGAGATGGACGTAGAATAGTGATGGTGCCGGAGCAGCAAGTAACGATTTGACGGTTCTTGTGTCACTCAAAGTTTCTCTCTTTTTCGATTCTCTTTCGATCTTCCGATTCTTCCACTTTTTCTTTTTTTGTCTCCGGCTTCATTGGGCCAGGCTGCCACTCGATTTTGCTTTCATTCCACTGTCGACTTCTACTGCCAATTTCCTCGGCTCTCGACAAAAAACCCGTGACACCCCAGCTATTCGTTCGGCTCGCGACCATTGCGACACTCCAATGTTTTATTCTCTCGTTTTGTTAACTGCCGGAGCATCAATTTCGCAATTACCTTTTTGCGTTATCTTAATTGCAGTGCTTGGCGAGGCCGAAATTTAAAGTCTCTCACTACTGCTATACTCTCAAAATATGTATTTGCTTTTTTTTATATGATGCTACTGACTGTTATTTCGAACATATACCATTATAGAGTTTGGAATTTTGAACAATTCTCAAAGTTTCATTATTTATTGTAAGACAGAAAATATATGTGATATATATTTAGGTCATGGTCGCATTTATTGTCGAATAATTCTACTCTTTGATCAACTCAACTATTTTAAGTTATAATATCAGAAACATTATAGTTTTCGAAATTATAATCATAATCCGAATTATTAGTACGCAATTGCTATCGCGAATTATTAGTATCCAATTATTCAATCAAAGGTTGAAGGATCCTGTAAAAGCGAATGTCTCGAATTCAAGACAAGAATCTGCAAAGTATGGCTAAGAAATTCTATTGTATTCTTGGAATGCAGTCTGCATAAACAAATCGGCAGTTGTCATCGTGAAAGTAAAGACATATTCTACCGCAGACCATTAAATCAGACCTTAATTTCTATTGCACCCAAGAGACTCGAGTAAGAGAACGACGACTACGAGTGGAACAGTGGTAACGCGTATATTTCTCTTGGCGTAATAGGAATCTCGTTAAAAGGTTCTTTTTCTTTCTACTTGTACTACAGTGAACTTTATACTTACGAGGCGCAACGCATTTTCGCTTTTACCACTCGGTAACATATATTAGTTTAGTCTTATATATCAGTCACTCACCATTCCCTTCAGCAATCCTCATTTACGAACGTCCGTGTAGCACTCTCTGCACTCGTTAACCTCTTCTCGATTCTTGTAACAGTTCGTGAACAGTTACACAACGACACGTAACGCCGATCTTGTCGGCTTTTAATTACGTCGTAAGAACTTTTCTTCCTGCAACCGCTGTTACTGCTCCGCTCCGAAGTAAGTTACTCTCTGACAGTCATTACTCCGTCCGTCCGTTCACTTCACGAGGCTTTTACGCGCAACGAGATTAAGCAGTTCAGTGTAATTCAAAATTATAATTGCAATTTCACAGAGCGAAAATATTACGGTGATCTGTGTGGTATAAGAGTACGCGAAGGAACATTGTTATAAGAAGATGAGAACTTGGAATTCGAAAGCACTTCGTCTCCGTTTGACGGATGTCATCGGACTGAAGTCGCGTGGCCTTTCTCTTGATAATTAGGAGGGGGAAGACTGTTCTGCCTCGAGAATTTCTTGGAATGGGATTAGCTCACGCTTGTGTTGTTGTTGTGTTTTACCTTCTCACTCCTCCTGATAGTACAACTATATATATGTATACAACTATTTGCATATTGTATGTGTCATGTGACCTGACTTCTTTCGCTCTCTATCTTTCTCTCTAATCGCATCATATGCTAGGCCTCCAAATAAAAAGTTTGTTAAGCACAATTTTGTTTACCTCAAGCTCACGATTTATTTTTAAAATGATCCCAGAGGATAATAAACGAAGAGAACAGTATTCGTTGCATTTGGAAATTCTTTCGGATTATTTTTTCACGTATATTTAGACGTAACACCGTGAGATACGTGACACTTGAATAAATTCAACGAAAATGAAAGAATTATCATTCTAATTACGCGACATTTCATAAACTCAGTAAAAAAAAAAAGTAGATAAACCGGCTCTAAGCATAAAACCAACACGTCGGTTCTCGCGTAGGATTGTAATCATAAATTACCTCAATTACGGTAACGATCAAAAATTCTACACCGAGAGAGAATGCATTGTGGGAAACGATAATTTTAATTTGGCGTTGGAGATAATTTCAATTTCATCCCAGGGATCCATCCTTGCCTTTCGTTAAATATGTACCGACCACTCGACCATTCGACCACTCATTCGTCGTCTACGATTATATCCTCCACCTTTCGCTCCATCACTGCCAGCCAAATCTCTAACCCGTTCCTACGCGATTCATTTCAATTTCCTCCTCTTTCTCACACCCCTTCTATACTTATCTCTTGCTCTCTTTTCCTCGAATTAATCTGTCCCGAGTCTCACGGTAACTTCGCACATCGAGAGATGCGCCGGCTCCTGTAATTTCGAATTGTTTGTCCAACTGCTAACTAGTTTCTGAGCCAACTGCAGCCGGCACGCTGTAGGAAATCGTTGGTCTCGTCAAAAGGAATTAGTGCACGGCTGCCGGACGTAGAGATAGATCAGTTTCTTTTTTGATAAAGCTTCGTAAAAAATTGCGCGAAAACGCTGAAGGATTGATCGAAAATAGTAACGGAAATAGTTTAGTGCAAAATACGCGAATATAAGTAAAATAAGCCTAAAGATAAGTTTCAAGAATGTTGGAACTTGAGATGATTCTTACTTTAATGGAAACGATTTATATTTAAGGGTTAAGACTCTCCGACACCCATTGAACGGAACCTAACACGATGCTAAAGTCATGCAGCTGAATTACGGTGGTGCAAAATTAATTTAGTACTGAATGTCAGTTGCAGCTACGAGCTTCATGTTTCTTTCCGGTGATTCCGAAAGCAATGCGCAGAACCAACCTGTTTTAATCACGGACGAAAGCATACTGACAGACATCGGCGGTACTGAATGGTGGCGAACTTAATTATGACTGCGTTTAGAGTCGCGCGAGCGCGCTTGCGACGTTGATTTATTAGTCGCGGAAATGATTAAGCAAGGTATCGGTTAACCCAGCGCAACGCGGTACGCGGTGCTCCCGATTCAGAAGATTAAGCCGCCAAATCCGCTAAGCTACCAAAATGGTTAATTGACCACAGCAGCGTACTGACCAAAACATTAGTGGATTTCGCCGCCGACTACCGTCGAATCGACTAAACGGTTTAAGCGGCCGCCGCCGGCGGTGGGCCGATAACGAAAACGATTTTCCGCTCAGCCGTCGGCAAGATTTGCCCGATCGTGAAATTGCATTATCGTTCTTTCGCAAATGTATCTTTCTCTTCGCTGCTCACTGCTAAACCAGTTCTCTTCCCTTTGTTCTATCCATCTCATTCTAACTACCACTCGGATAATCTTCCTTATAGACGATAATCAAAGTAATTAATCCGCAAGGTTGATCGTGACGTTCCTCTTATTTATTATGTTGAGACAGGTCAGAAGCAAACGATTTAAATCAATCATCTAGACGTATGTGAAGCTATTGTATCAACAGTTGCACTCAAAAAGTGAATATTACTTAAAATAAAATTATTACGGAGAATCGTGTCTCGAATCTAAAGGGTTAACGTCCTGTAGTTTGATCAGGGCAAGTATGTACTGAGATTCATGATTTGATCGACTGATCCAGAGTGGATATAGACATTTAACGAGAGTGCTGGTCGCTCAATTATTCAAGGAAATAGGCCGTGGTAGACTGCTAAGTCGGCGAACATTAAAGGTTGCAACGAACGTCGGCAGCTTGGAAATTCCAGAAATAACAGCGACATAACGAATTCTATATGTACGTAGGGAGTATTAGCGCTCTGACAAATCTCTATCGTAGTTCCGATTTAGCCTCTCCGAGTCTCCCCTCAAGCTTCTTCGTTTCTTTGCTCTACGATATCGTTACGAGCTTCGAAATTTCCCTTCTCTCCTCCTTCGTCTATCTCTACCATCCTCAAAATCCGCGTCAGCACGACAAATTCTACGCGTATTCGCGCCCGATACCATCCTCCGATAAAGTGGAGAAACTTTGCTGCAGGTTTGCGCAGTTCTCCGGAATATTACAAGAAAAAAGTCGTTATTGAGATTAGAGAATTTGCGCGTTCAAGTGACTCGCATCTGCCTCCGGCGAAATTAATAACTTTCTGCTTTGAAACTTGGCAAATCTATAAACGAATATTACAATCTTATTGCGCAATAAAAATCCAAAATTAAATGAAATTAGGTGAACATTTTCTATGGTTTATTATATCGAACTTCGTCGTTTAATTTGTTTCTTGATTCATCCAATATTTCGGATCTAATGTTTAAAGTATCTAGTTGCTAACGCAAGAAACTTGATCATGATTACATTACTTTGGGTTCACAGGTATGTAAACGCAGTTTCGTGTTACGCAAAATTACCGAGAACTTCCCGCAGCGTTTAGGAGGTCAACAACACTTGATTAGATGTGACGTGGGGTTTACAATTACGTTAATAGAAATCGGAGAAGATTTTAGCGGTTTCTAAACCCACGGATAATTCTCATTTCCTAAAGGTCATATTTTCACGCAACACAATTTCCACCGAATTAATATTAAAACAACCACTAATTGAGATAACGAGTTATTCGTAATTGAGTCTAACAATAAAGAACACGTTTAAACAAGCGCATATTATAAACTCTAGTGTTTCCCACCCTTAAATCAAAATCAGCAGGAATCGCTACAAAGTTTAGCTTGTAAGCCATATAAAAAGGGTTAAAATAATTGTCAGTTCAGGAGTTTAAATGCTCTCTCGAGTTGTCACGCCGATGGCGCGAAAGTGACGAGAGTAATCGTCAGAAAAGAATGTTGAATGGTACATAAAAATACCGATAGAGTAGTCAGTGAGAAAAGTAGAGTGGTACATGACAAGAGAGTAGGAACGAGTAGTGACCGCGGCTACGCGTAACGCAAGCTTCATATCGGTTCTCGAGCGGACAATTGAATGCCGATTTCCCCGCGGACCAATCGGCGATTCCATCGAATCGGAATATCGTACCGAGTGTATACACGACGTACATCCTGTATACAGGAGTCGACTGGAGCCGGCTGGTGCCGTCGGACGTGGCGGGGGTGAATATAGGGTCCGAGGCTCTCGAGCCACACGGCTGGTATCGATGGGGGGCAATAGGAGGGGGTCGCGCCACGGCCGAAAGGCCCGCATGGTTCTCTGACTAGATTTCAATCTGCGACCACCACCATGCACTCCCGTGGCTCACGACCTAACTCAACCCAACCTGACTCCTCTATCATTCTCTATTTATCTCTCTCTCTCGCTCTTTTACTGTTCTGTATTTTAAGCGTATTACCAGCTGTAGCTACCCCTTCCAAAATCCCATATAGATTTCTCCATCTCCTCTTCACTTCGATTTGATCGACTGTTCCCCCTCCTTCTCTCTCGCTCTTTTATCCCTGGTCCACTACCCTGTGCATTCATGCATCCTTCCACTTGTAAAAGGCACACTACTGTAAGTCAATTTTCGAGTCTGACTCGACTTGCCGATAAAGTCGATGAAGAATTTTTACTGATGCTTCTCTTCGTTTTTCTAAGGGGGAGGGGAGTTAACGAATTTGCATCTGTTAGCCGTATTTTCAGGATTGAATTGCAGCATGGATCGTGGTATTCATCGATTTCCAATTGCGCGGAGAGTAATTTTTTTTATTAGTTTATGGTATTGAGTAGAGTATGGCTGGTTGCGTTAAGGTACCTCGTTCAGGAGTACGTTGAATTCGATGCAACTGAAATTCAAATGGGATTTTCGTGGTTCTGGGAGTAAAACTATTTAATATCTTCCAATTTTTGTTTAAATTATAAAGTACAGGTAGAGACAGCTAGCTTAACTAGTAACATCAAATACAAATAGTCTCGTTTTATAAGTCCAACAGATTATTTTTCCTTTAATTATTTTAAATGAAAATCATTATTTATTTTTTAATTTTTAATAAAATTATATCGGTTGCACAAAGAAAAGCGTTATCGAGATTATGAATAACGTGACAGCCAATATATTAAATCCCACCGACAGACTTCTGTATGAAATGCATCGTCGAGAGGAATTAATCAAAAAGCACCCTAGCAAATTTGATCGATCGTGAGACCGTTAAAAGCATTGCGAGTGTTGTGATTTCCGTACGTCGATCCCGCGACTTCGTTTGTATGTACGTTGGGACTAGAGTCCATTTGTAGGAAGTAACCTGTCAGCCCGTGGAATCCGTGATTCGGCTGGAAGTCGGATAGTAGATAGGAGAGTAGGTTGCCGAGAGAACGTGCTGCTGTTAACAGTTTCCGGAGAGTTAACAAGGTTTCGAGTCCGCGAAGCTTGGACAGAAGGCCACACAGGACAATAGTGCGGCATTGGGCCCTAGTTTCGCGAATCGGACACCTAAAACCCTACTCTTATTCCAAGAGAAACACGATCGAGACTTGCCAAAGAAAATGCGACTCGACCCAATGTCACTGTTGCTGCTACCTAGACTTAGCCTCTCATCCTTCCCCTCTGTCCTCTATCGAGTTCTTTTCCTTTCGAGGACCTTACGTATCTACCTTACATTCTTGCTACAAGGCATCTTAGAAGTTGCTGTCCCACTCGTAACATGTAATCCCATATAGGTACATCAACTGTACTTGGGAAAATCGATTCAAATCTCTTTCAAAGCTAGGGACATTGTTGTTTGGAATTAGATTGCCCCCCCCCCCCCCCCCCCCCCCAATTGATACTAATAGTGTATCGTAAGATGGAGGACACAATCGAGTATGAGATAATTCCATTCAGAAAGTCAAATTCAAAATTTAAAAGAAAGTTTGTCCGTATTTGATTCTCATCTTGAGATAATCGTCTCTAAATAATTTATAATAGATTAAATTACTCGTTGTACAAAAAACATTTCAATCAAATGTTATATGGTATCAAGAGAACACACGGAGTTATTTCTAACTTCTGATGACTATTTGTTAGTCAACTACTAACTTTTAAACTCTGTTAAAACACTAAAGATGACATTTGCATTTCAATTAAAATGGGAAATGTAAGCATTGAGTCATTTAAAATTCTCACATTCCGAGGTAAACCATACAACGCTTTTGATTTAGCACCACTGACCATATTTTTCTCTTCGGTGTTGTTTCGCTATGTTCGCGACGGTTTATATTTTCTTATATTAGTCTTAGGTTGAACTGTTCGTTTCTAGCTATCTCACTCCCGAGTTGCCAGACCGCATCATCTTCCTTCTGTTCCTAATTGTCGGGCTTGCAGCGTGACCCGACTACTGCCACTGACGGCTGCGAACTTTATTTTCACCGCGCAGCCCGACCTCTTGCCCTTTCGGGACACGTCCGCTAAATACGTGGAATACCGCGTGGTGGATAGTCTAGAAAGTGAGGCTGGGACCAAATTCGATCAGAGCCTTCCTCTAGCCGCGAGCCAAACGTGCCGATTTTTTTGAAAGTTTCGACTATCCTCCCCTTTTCCATTCGACGAAATACAGTTTTTTTCAGGTAATGTACCGTGAAGTAGGTTTATACAGTGTTGTTTCCACATTGAGACTTTCCTAGGATAAATACTTCCGAATATAGCATGAAATTAGTACCAGTTCTACGAGGAATTGAAGTAATTATGTGTCACTGATACTCAAGCAATTTCCTGATGAAGAAAGTTCCGAGAGTGAGGTCTGCTTATCGACCAAGGGAGAAGGTTACTCAAACCTATTCTACTTCTGTGAAATAATTAATCGCTTAATCGTCGAATTGAAGCAGCGCTATTCATGGAAGCCGTAATATCGTTCTCAAATCTTAAAGTAAATTTCTCTAGTAAGGAAAAATTTCTGATTAAAAACCTTGCGAGTTAAAAATTTGTTATCTAGCTTTGTTCAATGAGAAGCAAATTTCTTCGGGCTGTTCAGTCTTTCATCATCCCTAAGATCCACTCGATTAACCTAGACTGTTGAAACACGAAACAAGAGAAAAACGAAAAAAAAGATCTTGACTTAAATCGTCAATTACAGTTGATCCTGAATCTTCGACTGCTTCTTTTCCGCAGAAATACAATTTCCGATGTCTCTTCCTCTACCGCGAAGCCTCGACTCCACTAATTTGAGGTTTACGTCTCAAAAGAGTTTTGCGTTGGCGACGACTGTATTTTCAATTGCAGCTCCGAGAGTTGAGATGAAACAAGCGGAGGGGAGATTCATCCGAGTGCAAGGAGAGCAGTGCCGAAAATTCTCGGGCAACCGTGTCTAGCGTATACACTGCGGTAGTCGACTGCTAGCCGCACATAAACTCGGGAGAGTGGTTTCGCAGTTTCATTAACGCGAGAACTTAAGCGAGCGTGCACCAACTTACCGGTAATTCAAATTAAGTCGAGCAAAGCCACCGGCCGATATAGGCCGCTTAATTAGCCGTACCGGGCCTGGGTCGAGAGACCAAGAGAGAGAGAGAGAGAGAAACCGAAGCCCAGGTCGCGAGAGTGCACGAATTATTGCGAACGCGAAATCCTCGCGAACCACTCCACGCCCATCGATCATCCTTGTCATACTTCCCTCACGCCTGCCGTCCAGTTAATGCGGTACAAATCGTTCGTAAATTAATAAGGAAGTGAGTTCTCTTGCCTATATTTCTTTCTGACAGGACCATTTAGTAAATTCGATTTCCAAGTAGGAGTGCCGATTAAAGAAAAGAACCAAAGAATTTCAATACCATCCATTAGAAAGATAAGGAAAAGAGTACTTAATAACACTTATCGTTAGTACAGATTTCCCCATTTCAGTACTAATCTTATGAAAGTTGGTAACTTGTACGGTGTTAACAATAGTCGTAGGATATTACTCTCCATTGAATGAATCTTCTGAGACTCATACACAGTCGTACACACTTTTACGCATACTTTTACGAAGGTAGGAAAGCCCATTGGAGAAGCGCCAGCCAGTAAGGGACAATAAATTTTTGTCTCTCAGAGGAACGTGATTTCACGATGCTGTCCAAGGAAAGAGGACTCAAAGCGTCACGTTAACTTTATGATACCACCGGTAATATTTGAAGCAGGCGTCAACTGGAGGAAGATTCACCGAGGCCCAGCTGCTACTACCACCTTTTATCGCGTTGCTTTTCAAACATTGTTTACCTTTAATCTCGGCTGAACCTTTCAGCGTTCACGGCAAGGGCGTTAAGTACACCAAAAAAAAGAAAGAGAGAGAGAAAAAAAAAGAGAGAGAGAACCAAACCCAGCGCAACGACAGTACGCTATTATGTCAAATCCCGGCAAAGATTTCGGGATGTGAACACGCGCAAACGACGGGACACGACGGCCTCAAAGCCGTGGCAGATTGCGCTGAATCCTCTCTTTCAGGCCGACTCGTAATCGGGTTGACGATTTTCCACCCGAATCCGCCGTTTAACTTTTCGGCCCCATGCTCACCTGCTCGGTCATGATATTCCGCTCCACTAGCATAGGTTCGTCAGAAGTTGCGTGGATCAGCGCTTATGAAAGTTACACAGAGACCCAGAGAAAAATTTCTCTACCAATCTAATTTCTTATTCCAAATCTATGGAAATTAGAGATTTCAAATTATCGTTACCATACAATTTACAAGCAAGTACATATCTAGAGAACTAATCTTCCGGCGTACTCACTTCTTATATTACGTCCCTTTAACGAAATCAAAATATCTTTGTAATTACGTGTCTCAAGGCATTTACGATGTAGGTAATACTTCCTCGATGTTCTTTGAGTATTTCCATCCAATTTATGAGCCAATCTCTTAGAAGCTCCTCTCGTAATAAAGACCGGTTTAAAAAGAGAAGGGGAGAGAGAAAGAGATACCGGGAGATAGTCTTGCGTACACAATATCTAGACTCTTCCATACAAACAAGAATAACTTCCCATGGCGCAGAGCCGGGAAATTGCGTCTGTCGATGTGGATCGTTGGGCCGATTCATTTCCAGCGAAGCGGATACAGCAATCGAGAAACGGAATAGAGAATTCGCGAAAGGCACTCGTACCGCTGTCAGCTAGCTATCTAAAGGACAAACGTCTGTCAGTCAGTGGCGATGTTGATGCTCAGGATATTGGTCGGGAGACGACGACGACAAGGTGTGCCGATACACAAGAGGAAACAGTCTGCATAAGCTCTAAAAGGCCTAAGTCATGGCTGCACGATCAAAGTAAACCGATTCTACATTAATTAACATCACGAACGACACGATTCGAGCCTCGGAAGACGACACATCGATTCCCTATGTGCAATCTACCGAGATCCTCTTCAATTCGAATTCCATCTTGCGGATGGAATTATATTTAACCAGAAATCCCGTTTTGGAGTATCGGTAAGATAAATCGAATAAGTTGCATAATTCATTTTTTACCCAAATACAGTAGCCATTATTGTGCTCGCTCGTTTGCGTTATCGTTGAGTAACAATTTTGACAGAAACAATTAATTTACGTTTTCGTAGTTTGCTTCGATAATCTGTTGTTTAGAAGTTGCTCGACGCAGAGAACGTAGAGCGTATGCAACTAGTTAACGCAGTTTTAAGGAACTTTGATTCATTGTGTGAGTCTTGAAAGGAGAGTTTTTGTCGTTAACCGAATATTGATGAATCAAATTCTGACAAAAATATCGTTGATTTTATTTATACGCAGTGGCTAAAAGTCGTTTTTGCACTTATCGAGAATAAGTTCAGAAATTATATTACAATTTTTATTGAAGGATCGTTAAAGTAGCTAGTTAAAGATTCTAGGGAAACAGAGCAGCTCAATATAAATTGATGGATGTTTCAACCGATTCTAAGGATTTTCGGAACTCTAGGAGTCGAACAAAGCCGAGTTTTATATTTCCATACTTCCATCAGGCCGTCGATTTGCCAAGCCAATATAGGAGGCAGTGAACCGCTACTCGCTTCCACCCCCAACTCCCAAATGCACACCCGACGAAATAAAACTCTCTTGCAGACGAGCCTTGAAAAGGTGCTCGATAAACTTCCAACGGATCGAGTTCGGTCCTTTCGCGGAAATAGACAACTACCAACTGAGAATCTTACGAACCGAAGAGGCTTCTTCCTACCAATTCGTCCTGTCACATTCCAAGTTTACAATGATTTCTAGTTCTTGAGTTTTAATTGTAGATTTTCATTTCTAGATTGCTAAAACTTTAGGGAATCACTTCGAGTAATTAGAATTATGAGAAATGAGCCGAGAATACTTTTAGAGATTGGTTTAACCACGGATTAATTATGCGGTTGGTATCCATTAAAAATCAAAGTAGATTAGAAGAGGACGGATTCGGTTGTCAGGCCGAACATTAGTCAGCGTCCTTAAGAGGGCAATTTCCATTTCCGGCAGATCTGCCATTCGGACGTGCTATTGTCGGAGACATCCGGCTCGCTTTGCGCTGGGTGCTGCATTTCCCCTGAGTAATTTATGAAGGGCGAAAGGGGCGGCTGCTGCCGCAACAGTTTTGCAATTCATAACAGCGCTAAGCTGCGACGACGCGACGTCTGGTCCGAAATTGACGACGCGCACCTATATTCCGCGACGAGTGTCACTGAACGTTTTTATCCACGGAATGATGCACGGTCCCGAGAAAATTGTATAAACACGGATGATGGCGATCTTGCTGTTTTTGCATTTTTTCCATTGCTATTTCGTTCGTATTCCGGGTTTCATATGCTGCGATATTCGCTTCGGTATCTTCTAGGGGCGAATCATTGCCGGAAGGAAAATTTCCTTAATCGAAATTTCAGGCAATCAAAAGAGATGACTGTTTGGGTTATATAGACGATATCTCTGATGATTGTCAAATAAAAATGTCTATTTCAATGTTTCCCCTTTTGGCATTTTATTTTATTCAAATTATACCTATATTGATTATAATTATTATTCGTTCACTCTTCGTTCACTGTTCAGTTTCGATATTTCGTATTATCGTAGCAAACATATTTCCTCTGCTCTTGTGACTTCAATAGCTACAATAATACTTCAGTGCGGTACACTTGTTCAAATTAATTGCAATGGATTCAGGGAAATTCTCAAATGAGTTAATTTCCAGACAGATTCGTTTGCTTTGGATTATTTGTAAAAAAAAAATAACTGGACTATTTCTAAGATAAATTAAATCGTCCAGAAGAATTTCCAGTGAGATAAACGAATCAGTGTTCGTTAACTTAAAGCTTTATCGAATGGATCGGCAAAGTGCGGCTGCCGGAAGCAGATGGTGAAACTCGGTTCGCTGTCTTTCCGACAATATGAAGCTGCCATTTCTCTGTATAGGTCCAATTATAATTATTGAAATTGCCGTGCTCTCTGATGTACGAACTTTCGAATTAAACGGGGGAAGAACGGAATGCTCGCTCGTTCGATCGGCCAGTTCTCCTCGTTAACTCCGTTGCTCACGTCGGTTTTAGCAAGCTACATTTATTAGTGAACTTCTATTAATTTTGTGTGAAAGCCCAGGACAAAGTAACTACTACAGACTAGCAAGCAGTATTCAGTTCGAAAATGCAATACTGTTGCAACCACGCATATCGTTAGCCTTATTAAGTGGTCATGATTAAAAATGCTCACGCACCGTTCTCGTCCACCGTATAAAATAGAAACGGCTGATGGCGGTAATTGCACGCGAATCTCACGTTCGCAACTGTTCTCGATGTCGAAGATTATACTTAACAGGACTATTTTATAGGATTTTAATGATCATGTACAGTGGGAATATTGCATTTACATGATAAAATAAACAAGACAGATGATGTAAACAGAAACATGTATTCAAGGTGAATATAGTGAAAAGTATTGCAAATTTATTACATATCGCAAATTCAAAGAACAAATGAAAATTTGCAACTAACATTTGGTATCGTAATTACCTAAATTATTGCTCAATATAATACACGATTACTTAACAAGTTATTCCATGATTTTCATTGAATATCACTCGTACGCGAGTTAGTGAAATCTCCCACTCCCGTCAGATTGTCTTCTCCAAAAGTTAAGAGATCGAATCGCCGTAGAAATCTCATCTGGCCCACTCACAATCGACTTAATACAGTACTTAGAGACTGACAATGAATAGAACGGATCGTCCTCTAAACTACGTTTCATCGACGTGAAGTTTGCGTCTGAATTCCGGTGGTAAATCGTGCGCAGTGGTCATAGAATAACGAGCGAGCACGACTCTTAAGTTAACGGGAAATTTTACAGTGGCGACGATAAATTTTATGCCGCCATTGCCGCACGATGATTGTGTCATTTTACTGGACGTCGATCGACGCGATTGATAATCTTACCGTAAACGTAAACAAGCAACTGAGGAAGCGTAATAATTTTAGCATTGTGATTGGCCGATGCGAATCGAATTGCTATAGCTTTATTTTCGACTCTCCAATTCGATTATTTACTGCCTCGTTAAACGATTCGGCCAGACTGAATGCTTCTGCAACTGACAAAATAGCCCGATACGTATTATTGTGTCCTATAAAAGCATAATTATTAGCACCATGATTATCTACGGATGGATATGCTATAAAAGTACTCGTAAACCTCTTCTTCGAATTTTCGAAACTCTTGAGATACAGCTTATTTACAAGAAATCTGAAGCGAATCGCTTTCCCTCTATTATTCATGATTTAAAACAGGTCTCGTAGTCGTTGATCAATTATTCGCCTGCAAAATCAATTGCATGAATATTGCAGAATATATCTGATTTGAATGCGTGCAACTTCAACAAGCTGCAAATGATGTTTGCTATTAGGAAAAAATTCATATTTTCCTTCGCCCCTTAAGTTTCCAAAGAGCTGGTCCAGCTGAAGAAAATCGAACCAAGACTAGCACGTCAATGGAAATAATCAACATAATGAAATTTTCACCGCAAAAACAA
>OZ022488.1:8845411-8960898 GCA_963989405.1 Trypoxylon attenuatum | reverse complement strand
TCACTGTGATTTCTGAAGATTCGTTTGGAAATTTTTCAGGGTCGCTTATATCTTAGCCTACTACTAGGGAAAAGCTAAACGTTAAGTAACTACCGTTCAATTATCAAGTTAAAATAGTTTAAAGACATATTTGTGTAATTTGCTTTCGCTCATTCGATCGACGATACCTTATTGTGAATTGTGTATTCTTTAAGCTACCGCACTGTTGTTAGCTTCGTGTTCCCAAAGCATCTTATTCCAAATCCACTTGTAAGTTGGCTCGCTCAAGTTCTACTCCCTCGTGCAAACTAATTAAGAATCATTTGTCAGAGTAAATCATGCGGCGGTGCTAAAAGCAGCAGAAATATCCTCTTTCCGCGAGAAACCATTCACGTGTTCAAGCTCGTAACACCCGTCGAATCAAATGGTTTATCGCGCTAATACGGAATCCCTTCGACTCAAAGGGGGTGTTAATAACTATCTTTGTACCAAAGGTGCTCTATGATCCTATGGTACTGACTCTGATATCAAGAACTTCGAACCCGGGAATTCCGAAGCTCCACTTATCAAACAAAGACCTTAAAATATGAGCGAAGCTTTTATCGAGCCACAGTTAACACCTGGGCCGAAAGACACCAAAGTTTCTAACGTTCGAGCGAAATGAAAGAAACAGCGAGGTTCTCAAGGGACAAAAGGAGTCAACGCTACCGGATTTCAAACAACCGTCTCATTAATCAGAGTCCGCGGCATATATAGCGCAATTATCCAACGGTAATTAACTTGGCAAACTGGGCTACGCAAAGTCTCGAAAGGGGATAGTGGTAGTAGCGGATGTGCTCGATAGTGGTGGTAGGATGGTTTGGATGGAAGGTTCTTCGTGGGTTTCGGCCTGATGGAGCTGTTCTGCAATTATACACGGGGTTAGCCCTGAAAACCGGCAGAGCGGCAGCCAGCTTTTGCCCCGGAAACTAATTTAACTCTCGCATCCTCTATCGTAGCTCGTAGAGCAGGAGGCTTCGCGGTGGTTCGCGGGGGTTTGCGTGTGTCCGTTTGAATGTGATACGTACCCTGTACGACGGCTGTCCGAGGGGAAAAAAAGCTAAACATGCAGGAGCACCTCGGCCACTCGAATTTCCTTGAGATAAAAACAAAAAAGAGGAAAAGCTGACGTAGCTGGCAAACTAGTTGCTCAAAGCGACCGAATACTCGATGCGGCATCGCGCCGATAATCAGGAAATTCGTTTGGACGGTGGCACACGCACCACTCGAAGGCATTAATTAGAAGGGTCGCCATAGCGTGCAATTACATCGGAAATGCAACGGTATCTCTCTTTCCTCCGTGAAAAATAACTCACCCTCGGTTGGGGCGGGTTTTGATCAAAGCCGATGCGATGCGCATCCAGACTATGTATGTACGTCGCGCGACTCGTTATAGACAATCTGGCGTGGTGAGGTTATTGCGATGTACATGTTATCGTGGATTTCGTAAACCGAGCCTTGTGTCGGGCTTGTCTTGCTGGATCGCTCCACGCGACACTATTAATTAAACTCTACGCCGCGCGAGGGTTAACTCGATAATTAGTTCAGTCACGGAAATCTTCCTTACGGATACCGAAGACCGCTGAGAATCGCAACTGACGCTGATCGATCGACCGATTTTTCTTTCACTCTGATTGGACATAACGTAAAGTTTCCGGTGCAATCTTGGCTGCGAGTTTTAATACAAAGACATATAACTGCGAGTGGAAGGTTTTGGATACGGTGAGGCATATTGAGGATTCAATAAAAAAAAAAACAGAAAAACTGATGCCGAGAAGTAAGCTAATTATTTAATTTAGGATCTTGAAGAATTCATTAAACAAGTTGATTCGTGAAAGTAACTTGCTTTTTATATCGATCGAAATGACAATTGTTTTTGATAACTAATGAGTTGACCGAACGCAAAGTTGAAACGTGAACCCAGTTCCACTCGTTTTTCCCGAGTACAGTCGCAACAATGCAGCCGCAGATGCTTCGATCGCAGAATTACGCTGTTGTCGCAATGACAAAAGCTCATCGCAATAGAAAATGAAACTGGAACAAGTACACAGACGGCACGGGGATACTGTATGCATATATGTGCGATTATGTCGTGAAAATCGCGAAATGAATGTGAAAATGAACCTGACTGAATGTTTATGAGTACATACATAGTTGAAACATTTCGCAGGAATTAAAATCGACTAGAGCGTTTCTTGAGTAAAAAGCTCGAAGCCCGAGGCAAGGAAATGAAAAGCGATTATCTCAAAGCGGATACGACCGAAAAAATGTGCGTTGAGGAATCATCTATATACAAGCTAGGCTTTGATAAAGCAATACCTGACATTAATCCATCAAGACCGATAGAGCATAAGCGGGAGATCAAAACACATAAAGCCACCGAGAGAGCTCTGCAATCATCCTTCGAACCGAAGGATCGGAAAGTAGTTCATAAATCGTGGCATTGAACTCGGCAATTGAAGGGAATTCAAGGATATGGAATAAGCACGAGCACTTAAACCGTTCCAAATACTACGCCAAGAGTCTTCATATCTCGACCCTCGACCCCGATTCACCGAAACAACACTTATTCGCTTCTCGCTTTGAGGAAGAAGAGTGTCCCATCATCCCTCTAAAACAAGGCGGCTCAAAGTCGATGGAAAAATCGAGCGGCTTGTCAATTTAAACCCAACCAACCGCGCGAGTGATCCAGCAAAGGAACTTACACGTACGTTCGTCCAAGTGTAAAACACTTTGGAGCGCATGTATAAGAAACGTGCCAAGGCAATTCCGCGAGCCGTCATTCGGCCACTTTTACCACGCGCCAAATAACACAATGCAAACAGGGGCCAAGGTACCGGTGGATCAACGACTAGCTTCGTCCGTTGACTCAAAAAATACCCTACTTCCCATAGTGGAAGCTATCCGAGAGACCCTGACACGGCTTAGCAATCCAGCAATAGATCCGCACGAGAGATACAGCACGCCTTTGATTGCTTTCCCCAATTCTTGGCCACTTCGATTCTCTTTTAGCCCGTTCCCAACACGCGGCATCGAGGCTTCTTACGCTACCACTACCATCAACTTCACTACACCAAAGTACCAATACTGTTCTTGGTAAAACTACCAAGAACAAGCGAGCTTTGCGAACAACTACCACTGCAACATGCTCGTGGGACGTGTTTCCTCTGAAAGAGAAGGCGCGCGGCCTCCGGCGGTGGGCGATGGGTGACTGCCGTGTTGAAAAAGGAACAGAATCACCAGGATAAGCAACCGAATGTAGCCTCCCGAAAGCGAGGTGCGAGAAATGGCTGCAGGAACAGGAAGGAAAGCAGGAAGGAAGGAAGGAAGGAAGGAAGGAAGGAAGAAAGTGAGTGAGCGGATGAGGAAGCGGAGGCGGGATTAATGGGGAGAGCACGCGAGGATACCTCGAGAAAAGATAACGTCGTGGGAGCGGTCAGAAAGACTGGAGGAACGACGGACAGGAAAAAGGGAGAATTAAGAAGCCGCTACAAAAGGCGAGCCTGTGTATTCGTTGACGCGCGCTTGTAAGAAAGCTGGATAAAAGTGAGAGTGTCTGCGGTAGTATCGTGTGCAGAGTGTGCGAGTACGCAGGGTAAAGAAGTAATACGAGTGGAGGACAGGGACTTGAAAAGAATGAGAAATGACGGGGGAAGATGGAGCAAGGGCGAGAGAAATAAGGGAGAGGAAAGAAAGAATGGGTAAGGGTTGAAGATTTGAAGGGCGACTGCGTAGGAAGAAGAACCAGGGAGAACCTTTACAGAATTAAGAGGCCATTAGCCTTTCATTAACTCGACTACGGAGATCCGGAGACAAGGAGAGAGTCTCTCTTTTCTAACCCTTCCGTCAGCCGGTTGTCATCATCACTTGAGCAAAGAGACGGGACGCGCATCTCGATGCAAACTGACAATGAGACTATTCATCCGCCGAGAGATCCACCATCCAGCACCCTTGCTTCCTGGTATAGGTGTATAAACGGCACCCTCCAAGATCCTCTTCAATTTTTCACCCTCGCCCTGATTGCGGTCCTCTTCCTCTCTTTAGTAATCGAGAAACGAGGATCTAAAAGCGTTAGCGTGTAACACGGCTCGATTCGAGAGCCTCGCGATCGATGTCCATCGATGAGAGACACAGATGCCCAAGCTTTCTCTCTCTCTCTCTCTCTGAATTATGCCATGATAATTAGCTTACCAATTAAGCGTAGGGCTCTCTATATCTCTCTGTATCTCTCGATGCAGCCCGCTCAATTATTCGCGCGCTTCTGCCACGGCAACGGGATATTCCCTCTCGAACGAAGCCGTTGTTACGTTGAAATTATTATTAGAGCGCGATACAATTAATTTTTCCTGGCGGCTCCGGGAGTTTCGCGGTTACTCCAAGGGATGCGCTTAACTGGCGAACTTCGTCGTCGGTACTCGCGGCACGACTACGATCGCAAGAACAGATTAATTGCGTTATGACTGTCATTATCTAAATTGCTCAACAGACTCCAGAGCTCGAGAGGAATCGAGCTGGAGCGGAAGCTCCCACTGCGGCACAGCAGTGGTGCCTCAGCGGTACCTCTGCGGTGAATCTCAAATGACGTTCTCGTTGAAAAGCTCGCGCCGAATTTAGCTACCCCTCAAACCTCTTAGTAGCTAGCTACGAACCAAGCGAGAGAACCGAGTCGGTGTTCGTTATTTTATTTGCCAGGCGTGTCCCAGTAAACTGGTTCGTTTACGGTCAAGGCGTCGACTTTCCGAAGTTATTCCGCAGGCTGTAAAAACCGAGAAACGGCACAGCCTCTCAAAGGACCCCGCGGGCGGAAACTACGCGGCGCATTTCAACGACTCTAATAATCCAGAAACACGAGGAACAGCGTTTACAACGGGCGACTTCGCGTTGGAGCATGCTCCGCGAAAGAATTTCGCTCAGCGAATTATCCTTTGCGAATATTTCCAACAACCTTCTTCCCTTCTCCCTTCTCGGTTTCCGTCTAGCCTCTTTCACCTAAAGAACCCATCAGCGAGCGAAAGTTCTGCATTAATTATGAAATATTGTACGCTCTTCGCGTCCTTCGAGCTATTTTAAATTTGCAGAGCTCGCCTTGCCGCTGCTCTCCGATAAATAAACATTTCCATTCCGTGTAATATCCGCAACATCAATATTTAATGAGCGCACTTGTGGACTTTGTAATTCGGTTAAAATCGGGAGGAGTGAAAGCACTCGACGGTTCGGTCAATTCGAAAAATCCCCGGGGATGATTCTGCAACTGTACTGTTTTGCGCAAAGGGATACGTATTTTGCTAATGTTGAAAATATATCTACCTACGAAATCTGTTTCGCAGATTGATCGACCGATTGATTCGATAGGATGAAATAATCGAAAGATCGCCGAGAGTTATTAAAGAAAAATAAAGACTGCGAATATGTTTCGTCAGTTAATTATCTTGTTTATGGCGAATTAAAAAGATCAAGACTTACCAGGATCAGAGGAAAGATGAGCTCGTGTCAGTCTACATAGTTGCAACGGAAGATAACGGGTATCTGCACGTGGTGGTGATTTTGGTGGGGGTGGTGTCGCACTGAGGAATCCCCTTTGCAATTCCCAGCCCACTTCTTGGATGATGGAAGCCTTCCTGAAGTACGGAGTTACCTCCCTCAGGTATTTCACTGGAACACGAAAACAGAAAAGTCGAACAGTAAGTAGCGGCTAAGAAAAGGCATTTCCTTAAAGAAACTACCCTTCTTACGCTGCCTCGCAAAATTCGACAGCGAAACGTTTATGGCGAGGTCTTAAAACCCGGTTACTAAAGAAAGCCGAGAAAGCTAAAAGTATGTTGGCCTTATTGGCGCACTGATTGAAGGCTGCTCATCGTTGGAGAATATTAAATTTGAAAAATCGAATATCAGAATTAAAAATACATCAGAGCTTCGATTAAATTTGAAAAATCGCGTCTTTTTTTAACTAAAATATTACTTCTGCGTATTCGAGTGAAACAATCGATATAATGGTATTTGACTCAAATGGTCAGCGTGAAATCGAATACAAACGCAGGTTCTACCTAAAGCATCTAGAAGATTAATAGTTGATAGAATGACGAAAATACATATATTCTACGCCGATGCTAGACTCGTACTAAATTTATATTGACTATCTGTGCTTTTATACCTCCAATCTACCCCCATCATAATCCTCGCATGTTAGAAACGCAGAGCCCGCATAAAACAAGATCCGCCGTTAGCTTCTAGATTCGCGCGAACCCCTGAACATTTTACAAGCTATAAAAGCTTCGAAGTGCGAAACGTGAGAGTAAGGTGTCAGCCGCGAAAACTTTCACTGCAGTTAAAGCGCAAAGAAAAAGAGGAGAATCAGTTGCATATCAGAAAGCTGGATATGACACGAAAGAAGATCAATATTCTACCGATCGGTTCAAAATTAAGTATGTTTTGAACACTACCTTGTGTAAAAGTATCTAGTTTTACGAGATGATTTTTTAGTAAGGTCAAGTTAACCCGATTTCGTGGTGGCATCCGAACGTTTGAGAATTCCGAGAGTGACCAGATTAGACTGCGGACCATTTGCTGGATGCGTTGTTCACCTTGTTCTAGGCCGGAGAGACTCTCTCCGAGTCAGCCTAGTTAGCACTGCTGTGGGTTTCCTTCATCTGGTCCCACTATCGCGGCTACCAACGGCTTCCGGTCCACACGCGCCCTCCAACTTTAACGAGTTCGCCCTATACGTATAATCGACGGCCCAAGCCACAGTCTGGCCCGAAATGTCGCCGACAAATTGGATTCTGAAGCAGCAGTAGCAGCCGCTACACGGTAAACTCGAATGTAAAGGCAAACGCAAATGTGAAATGCGATTTATGAGGACAACTCTCTTTGTTAATTCCACCCAACCAATATAATTTTAAATCTATCAAAGTATTTTTGGTATATTCTCTCGACAAATTTACGTGAATTCCGTCCTTATTCCTATAATTTCACTTGTATGCAAATGTGGGTGTTTAATCGAGCGAATGCGAATCAGGAAAAAGAGCGCTGTCGGCCGAGCGAATGTTACGGAGAGGGAAAATAAGCAGAAACGAAAATCAAAACGAAGACTGTCATCTCTCTCTCTCTCTTTTTGTTTATTTTACTCTTTCTTCCCCATTTTCCATTTCACCCTCGAAAGTTTTCGTTTTCCCTTTTTTACATCCTTCCAACTGGCCTTCAGCGGCAGCTGCAGCGCACTGATTTTCTCTCGCGATACCGCGAGTGTATCGATAATTAACATCAGTGGTTTACTTGTTACGTCGTATAAACGTCGACCTATATGCGCGGCGGAGACTGCGTACACCATTAAGCCGTGCTTCCAGCCGTTTAACGAGCTGCCGCGAGTGCCCTTTTGTTCTCGCTTCCACTGGGACGTCAGTTCTTCCCAAGCCGATCGCAGCTTGTCTGATCCCAAGATATATCGCTGCAACACGTTGCCACAAGCCACTCTCACGTGCTGCTCAGGACGACATTATATTTCTTTCGAATTCCTGTCCTTTCCACTTCGGCATCTTTCGAGAGTCAGATATAACAATTTCAAAATATCGTGGAAGAAAATCGAATGAGATTTTCGACAATATTATTCGAATAACTCTCGATAGTGAAAAGGGAAGAATCGTATTGAGAAATAAGAAATATAATTAGTTGCGTAAGATGCATCTTAACTGTTCTGAGTGATTATTAGCTACAAAGCGAGCCGTTGCTAAAGTCAAGATACTTGGGAGTATTTATGGAAAAAGGAAGTTTGTAAAAGTTCATTGAAAGGCAGAAGAAATCAATAAGAGTATTAATTAACTAACAGCTTCGATAAACATAAGCTTTTTTAATGGAAACTTCTTCCGACGGAGTTGGGAGAAAAGCTTATTAAAAGGATGTACAACAAGAAGAAAGGAAACAAGCTTTTGCTAATTGTAAGGTTATTTACTATGGAATAGTTTAACGGTTGATTGGTAAAGTGATTAAAAAAGGGCTCGCAAATGGAAACAGGAATTATTAGTTCAAGCTACACTGCTGTTTGCTAACTGAATAATTATCTTTACTCAATCTTACTGTTTACCGTGGTGAATCTTCGTTATCGGTTTCAATTAAATCTCGAGCTCAATAAAAATAAAGCCCGTGTTTTCTTCAAAAATCTTTATGTCCAAGATGAATCCAGGACCAAGGAACTGAGCTCGCGAAATCGAATTGATTTATTGGTGCACGATCGAGTCGAGAAAATATCAGAAGCTGAACAAGTATCGTCATCGCTCGTCATTGTCATCCGTTCGTAGCAAACGCCAAGAAATATCTCGAGGACTTCGGAGAAGACGATCCGATTTCTTGAAGCGTGAATAAAAAAATGCGAGAAGGTTTATTTTCGAGTCGTACTCACTCGCCTCGTACGCTCGATAAAACATTCGAAGGTATAAGACGTATACGTTAGAACGAAGCAAGAGGATAAAGATACCTCTCTTGATGTATCTTTCCATTCAAAAACCCGAAAGTCAGTTGTCGAAACGAATCGATTATTCATAAACGTTGACGCCTGTCCGTTCACTCTGATTCTTATCTGTGTCCGACGTAAATTTAATGCAAGACAATTTCGTCTTATGTTTGCTCGGCCCGTGGAATTGGTCGAGTTAACGACCGACATGAGTAACGAGCCGAAAGCGGATTGGATCGATCCATCCCACGAGGTCGTCCCTTGGGTCGCGCTATCTGTAAAGAGGACACTCGAGCAAGATATTCGAAGCAAAGCAAGTGGAATACTGCGATTGGAATTCCCACTAAAAAATCTTCCGATTGCGTCAACATTTCCTATGTTATACCAGTATACGTATAAAGAACACTTCGATGTCAATTCAAAGGGTATGATAGCGAGTATAGTAAGAGCATATTCTTATTGTTAGTTGATTGGAGATACACTCGTAATTGAGACAATTCTATCCCTTGATCTCGAGAGCAATCAATCGATCATATCGATTCATCATTGACACTACAAATCAGAATTCAGCGATACAAGCCATAAAGGAGGCTATTTTCCCAAGTCGAATGTAAAAGAAAATCTTTCTTTTTACCTTCTTCACGAGGACAAATATTCTCGAGCATTCTATCAACGATGGTCCTTCCTTCGAATCATTATTCTTTAGCATCGCGATGTTCTAGCATCAGGTAATCCCAATTTCGAGACAAAGCTTGGAAAATGTGAGCTTCGCGATTGGAACACGGTATGAAACATAAACAGAAGAACGAGGAACGTACGAAAGATGGAAAAGGGATTGAGAAGGAGGACAGCAATCGTTGAGACAAAGCCCAATAGGTCAAATTGAAAGGTACAGAGATCGAGAATAAAATTGGAAATTGTATCGGGTATACCGTAGTAAGGAGAATATGTTGACAAACTCAAAGAGCAAAGGAGGACCTCGAAGATGGGATCCGAAACGATCAGGATTTTGAGGACATCCGCTGACTACATGCTCGCATGCTGATATAGGGTATAGGAGCAGCCTGTAAAGTCTATGTAGGTACACGAGCTGATATTCGTGTTGGAAAGGGTGGTACATGCGTAGGGTGGTTGGTCGAGCAGGTTGCCTGCAGGAGAATGGGTCAGAAGCGAGCCCGACACGGAGCACCATCCAGGTAGCTCGACAAATTGCCGATATTTGTGCACCAGTACCTACGGCTATACTAGTACTGTATGAATCGTCTAACGATTAAAATAGTGAAAATTGTACTATTCGATATAATCTAAAGCTTTCGAACCAATTTATAGAATCTAAAATTTCTAGATTAATATTCTCCTTTATAAATGAATAATAATGATGAATTCAATAATTCATTAACTTTAAACTTTTACTTACAGTGTTTTATGACTCTATACCTTTTAAAATAAAAAAAGTATTAGATAACGCGATATGGAAATATTTATCGGAATGGCTTTCGAATCTCTCTCTCTCTCTCTCTCTGTATGTATTAACAGGCAAATCCTGCTTTTCTGGATAGAAGTGGGTACACATGTGTTACGCCTATACCAATAAAGCTCAACGGAGTCGTTACGTAGCCGGATGGTAACCCATCTCCGGCACGTTTACCATGCTGATCGGCAATCTATAGGAATCCCTTAGGATCTCCGACGAAAGGGACGCTGGCAATCTGGGAATTTGACGAGACGAATGAACGAGTTTCGAGGAGTTTTCACGCGCAACGTAAAACGACTTAACGACTTAACCATAGCCAAATTTGCTGATGTCAGGATACTCGAAGAGGATGCAAGAGGTAGGATGATATCGAGGCCGATGAACTCGTTTGGGTTTTCTTCGCGAATCCGTGAAGGACTCACAACTGTTTTACATCGGCCAATAGTGGTGTGCTCTCTTCGGTGCGTTCGTGAGGGCAAAGTTGCGCGGACAGTTTCGCGGGAGTAAGCAATTTCCTGTTCGTTACTCTACGCCCATTATCCTCAGCCGCGCACCGGGAAAGAAGTTCGACGGACGAACGAGGAACCCGTTTTGGAAGTTTTGGGTGAAATTTTAGCTCGCGCGAACCATTTGCATTGCAAAAGATTTTACTTATTCTTTGGACCTGTCGGACCATTCGAATGCTTAAGGTTACGGTTTACCCACGATTCTGTTTCAGAATGAAACCGACCAGCGTAGAATCCACGCATAATCGAATTCGCCGTTCTGTAACGTCCTTACTTTTCCAAGTGTTTCCCTCGATGAAAGTTTCTCGAAACGTTTGAGCTTTGCCACTTAAAAATTGAACTTCCAAACTACCGGTGACGATATTGCTACGAAAAAGAGGGGATTTCGCGTGGCCGCGACTTAATCGTCTTAGCTATAACTTAGTTTCTTAGTGAGTTGGCTGGTTGCGCCGATGAATATATCATTATATCGTTCTACGCTATTAAATTCAGAATTTAATCTCTCGCCCGTAATTTCCGGCGAGTGAAACTTCTGCGTTCTCTTAAAAAGAGAGAGAGAGAGGGAGGGAGGGAGAGATTGGGATAGAGAGAAAGATCTAATCTATTCGACGATATTCGCCGTGGAAATATTGAGGGCGGTTTTCCGCGAAGCTGAAGCGTGGCTCGCGAACTTGCGATTTTGGTGCTCCAGTGGTGTAGGTCGTTTAGATAAAAGAGAGGGAAAGAGGAAGGAAGGAAGGAAGGAAGGAAGGAAGGAAGGAAAGGGGCACGATATTGCAAGCGGGTATCTTGCCGCTCGCCGCACTCGTCCTGGGACCAATACCCGTTTCGAACTCTTTCGTGCGATTCGCAACGAGATTCGAACCCTTACGAGGCGAGAACCCATTTCTCTCTCCCACGGAACCGTCGTAAAGCCTCCGAGAGAGCCTTTCTCAAAGGAGCCACCTCGGGAAGGCAGGCCGCTTCCGGCAAGGGCCAGATTTCTCGACAGATTTCTGAGTTCTCTGGCAAATCCTAACAGTCCCACACGCTCGCTTTCGGTGAAAATCGAAAATTCATTGCGTCCTATCCCCTAACCTCTTCTTATTTCGCATTTTATCTTTCGCTATGGTATTGACCGACTGCTTCCCTGTTCGAGTCTGAATCCCCCGGATCAATTCAACGGTATCAATATAATAAAAAAGATCTAACTATGAATTTTAAATCTTATTCGCTGTACCTGTTACGTACAGGTTCATAGATATTGTACAAATCCTCCGAGGAATCTAACTATGTATTTGTCAACTCAGTCACGAGGAACACTGGACAATTTTTACCAGCACGTATCCATGTTTAAATTCATACGAACTCATTTCAGAGATACGAAAGCTGAGTATCACACATAATACACAATGTACAGTGCATCAATAATTCTTAAATCCTAAAGTTAGGGAATTTCATAAAGAAAAAGGTCCTATAGAAATACTATTCTGACTCACTATACATCATTTACGACGATAAGATCCATTTGAACCATTCGGTCAGTCTTATCGTACCACGTCGTCTAATAACATAACAGTCCGTTTATCCATCTGGTGATCGGACACCATAAAGATCGTCCGCAAAAGCTTTTCACGATACGAAACACGATGGGTGACACGCGTGTCTTCCAGTCGGCCTTCACTATTTCCGGACTAGAGGATCGCACTATCTAACACCCTCGGCTACCTCTGGCACTCTTGATCTCCCACGAAAAAAAGGTAGTCGGTTTTAAATGCAGTTCCACAGTGCGTGCCAAAGTGTCATTTGAATATAACAATGCCGAGTTTTTTGCGGGAGAAAAATGCTCAGGCCCAAGCGCGTCCTCGTTGTAATGGCTCACGAAGCATTAATAGACCCGGAGAAGCCTCGAGCGACCAATATGCTAGCCGCACTCAAATAACCACCATGTAGCTTTTCTCTCGCCTCCCGTATTCGCGCTACGCGAAATTTTGTCGACAATAAAAGTTCGACAGCGCGTGCGAATAGTCGAATTTTCCCAAACAGCTAAGCAATTTTCCACGAGAGCTGGACAAGTAGAATTTCAATTTTGAATCGAATATTATACTCGCGTGAAGCGTGAGCTTCAAAGCCCAAAGCAAAATCAAGTCCTTTCGTAAAGTTCAGCTGGAAAATGGAAACGATTCAATTGTGCTTTATTTCAAACGTTCAAATAACGTTAGCGAGTGCTCTGAAACAATTGATGCTCAGAAAATCGTTTCCTAACACAGAGACTCGCTCTACTTTCATTAAACTACTTGCAATTGTTTTTTTATTTCTCATATTATTTTGCTTAGTTGTTACGGTTGAATAACGCGTTTAACACTACTGAAAATAGAATTGAATGTTTGTTGAGTAACGTTAAAAGTAGGAGAATCGGGAGAATTCGATCGATATTCGCACAACGATAAGATTACCGGGCTAAGTTCGCAGATCGTTATTTGCTGGATTGGCAAAGAGAGCGAGATCGAGGAATAGCGAGAGACTCGGTGCGTATACCGCAAGGTAAATGCTGCTATCGTATGCACAACGTGCTACGAGCACGCTTAATGGCGGATGGAGGCTGTGGAAACAAGAAGACGGAATAATAGCTCTCACGAGGAATAATACGGTTTCCATGGAACCATTGAGCTATCTCACCGGAAAAGGGAATCAAACGGGATGTAAGCCTGCCTGCCATTCCATTGACCCATCCTTTTCACGCGCTTCCGTACATTCCGTTACTCCTACTCGTTTCTTCCGCCACTATCAGTTTTCATCCTCTACTACTGTTCCATTTCTTCTCACAGCATCTAATTGCATCTGGTTGAGTCAACTTCATTTTTAGCACAGATTTCTAGGTATCGAGAAAATCAAAGAAACGCAGAAATTTTTTTTTATGGAAACGGTAAAGAGAAATTTCTCATTCGAAGGAACGCTAATTACATATGAGAAACATTTAAAAAATTAGTGTAAAATTAGCAGAAAAATGCAGAAGGATTAAAATTATGTTATGATCTTCCCCTCGAACAGAGATATCACTCGAAATGAAACAACCAAACGTCCTACTAATCTCTATTTTAATTTTCGAGAGAGAAATTCTAAATTCCAGGGGAAAAGGAAATATCTGGGAACAGTCCGAATGAATTCGCGGATACGAAAAAGAGACAAGTGAGAGACTATCCCACACTTCTCATTTCCCATTGCTCGCCATTCCTGTGTTTAATAATTTTTCACGTTAAATACGACTCTCGCAGCTGCGGGAGCGAGCTTCCTCGTTTCATCCACTTCGATTTTTGCTCACGCTGCTAGCGCACAGGAATTTCCTAAGTAGCCACTATCAAATATTTAATGATACGTAAGAGCGGGACATGTAGATCCTGACCATGAAAAGCATAAAATAATGTCTTTTAATAATTTTGAGAGAAATTAAGAATTTTATTACAATATTATTAAAAGTGTATTACGATAATTAATATTGAGTTCGATGCACAGCAAATACAATACTAATATAATTAACGTTATTGTCAATGGTACAGGAATATCCTTAATTTCCTCAAATTCAAGATTTCCATTTCCATCGGAAAATGTGTTGCAACCTACATATTCGGACAAAGAGAAATAACGTCGAAACAGTGGATCCAGTGTAACGCTAGGCTGCACGGATATAAATCAGGGCGTATCGTGAGGATTATATCGCAATTAGTTAATTGCGCTTTATCGGAAACGCATTAAGCGCGTAAGTTAATATCTTTCGTATCGCTCGTAATTATTTGAACTGGTGTGAATTCATGGCACAGCGAGATCGCTAACTGTGTTCGCGTTGGCGCGTGCACGCGATTGCATTTCAAGATGGTAAATCTTGTGTGTACACATTTGTCTCGTGCTTCATCTTCTGTGTGCTCACAGGCTTCCCGTTAGCTCTAATATTCCTATCCCCGAGTACGTTCTTGTGTAATGATCCCTCGTTCCCTTCGCCAATACTCATTACACGCTTGGATTAGAATTTCAATAAGGAACGCTCAAAGATCGATTATGGTCCAAGTAGTACGATTCATTCACCGAAATGCAGATTATCGTATACGAGTTTCTCCAAATTCATTGGGATCTTAGTATCTCCGAAGTACATCCTCGATCGAAATTCAATGAAACTTATTACCCACTTCCATGAGTTTTCCACAATTTGAATCTATTTTGTAAAAAGCTTTATACAGTAAATTCCAAATGAACGAGTGTTTTTGAATTCGCGTAATTACTTAGCCTCGCGTAAACGTATTAAGGAAACGGAAATGAGAATTCGTAATTGAGTTTTAAAAATAATTCTATTGGGATAGTGTCATAAATCAACTCGAATACGATTAGCAAGATTTAGAAGAAAAGTGTTGGTGAATTTTCCGATATAATTCTACACTCCTGCACCCTTTCTGGAACCAACGACGCCACACTGAAGATTCCCCTGCAACCGCAATAATTTCGATTTACGATACTATTATTACAGTTGTTTCCTGAACAAGCGTGCTCTAACCATAAAAGGATTTACCAACTGTCCGTAGTGTTCTACAAGCGCTCCAGACTTCGGCTAGACTCGTACGTTCACACTACCCTCGGGGTATCCTGCTCATCGAATTTCAAACTAGATACGGTCGAAGCATGATAATTCGAAAATCCCGATAAAACGAGGATTTTGTTTATTTCCTTCTACGCCACTGTGACTACAATTATAAATCGATATAGAACTTCTACTGTTACTCAACTTACTGAAATCTGGAATATATTTATGTGTATGCGGTTCGTAAAATGAAAAGATTGCGCTAAAAAAGAAAAAAAAAAAGAATTTTGTATGGTTTCTTCTTAAAGGAAAGAATGCAGGAAGTCAAGCGAGGCTCGTTCTCGATCAAGCTGCAAGTCGTTAGCGCCTCTATCATGCTTTCCTACCATCCCTTCGTTTTCCAGGGCACTGCCTTTGCCTTCAGAACACGTAGCTAGCTTGAAGGCGCGATTCTTTGCACCATGGAACCTTCATGCGAAGCGTATCCCACTTGCGAACGATTGGCAAACATTATCCGGCATTTCATCGGCGATAAATATAATTTTCTTCGGTTCGAAGGCGTCGGCAATCGCATTTTTATGTCGGGGTCGCGGTAAACCTAGCTACGTGCCGACGACTCTTTTCAAAGTGCAACTATGTATATACGTTCGAACACATAAACCTGCCTGTAGAAAAGTGATCGAACCATAATGTATTACATCGTGGCAAATATCTATAATTACAAGTTTTATGTATTTAAAAGTTCTATTTACATTTTGCAGCACAATTTGATGTGTTTCTCTGAGAAATTCGTTTAACTAGACTCAGAAAATAAAAAGTTATATACGTATATATATATATATGTATGTATGTACTTTGCTGTCTTGATGTGAAATTTTACCCGGGTCTCCCTCGGGCTTGATGGCTGGACAGTGAAATAATTAAACGCATCGTCGAAATAAATAACATTGCTATCTCACTGCCAGACACATGAATCTTATGGCAACATATACGTCGCGATTTAAGTAGAGGAATCTGAGAAAACGGTCCATTTATTAGGACAGTAGGTTCTTTCGGTTTATTAGGCTTCCATTTCTCTATAGCAGAAACGATGTATCCATCGTTCTTGGTCGAAGCGTCGCTTTTTCGGGCTCGATTGGCTGGCTACATTGATATTCGATGGACGCGTTGCCGATCGAAAACGCTTTTTCCCGGCGCAGGAAGCCTGGGTAAGAGAGCGTGGAAGGGGGATATATGTGGGATAGATAGAGGATAGAGGATGGAGAGTACGAGGGGGGAAAAGATCCCCCGATCCGAGGGGAGCGATTATGGACGATTGATTCGCAATGTTGTCTCGTCCATCGGGAGTAGATCAGTTTCGTAGCCGTTCGCGACGTGAATACGAAACAAATGTATTAATGACTCTCCATCCGAACGTTGGATCGTTAATCAAAAGAATACCGCATGAGATTAATTGGACGCGTCTGTTGCACGTATTATCCGAGCTCTGTTGCCTTGCGAACTGGAATGTCAGCAAGAACCCACCCTCCGCATCGCTCGGTCAGGAGCCGAGCTAATTACAAAAACAGTCCATCCAGATACATACTTGTGGTTCAAAGAACCTCTTGAATTCTCAAATAACTAATCACACTAATTACCATTCTACCGGGTGGTCGAAGTCTAGAAAAAACTGGAAAGGGGGGGGGGGGGGGGGGAATGATGGTGTGAGGCGAGATGGCACGTCTCGCGTAACAACCAACCGCGTATATCTCGCAGCTATACGCACCGGAAGGCGAGCTACCACAGAGAGAAAGCACGATACCGAGCGTTATTAGCAGCTAGCCATGAATAATTAAGGTGTATCACTTTGCGAATGAATAACACGGCCCACAGCTATCTACCGGTACCCGAGGGAGGTAGCTGGACGTGGTCGCGAATGAAAATCCAAAGCTTTTAGTCGATGTTACCCAGAGCCGCCAGAATTGACGTGGACAGAGTGAAGGATGATTAATTTGTGGAATCGCTACGTGTCTGCAGATTGATTTCGATGAATGTGCCTTAGATTAAGACCCCCGAGCTACGACAGCCAACGCGACCTCGACATTTATAAGAAGAAAGAGAGAAAGAGAGAGAGAGAGAGCGGTAGCAGCAATATAACCAGTGGTACTAGTAGTAGTGGTGGTAGTAGTAGTGGTACTAGTGGTAAGAGAAGGATGGTTTTAGGGAGGGGGAGGAGGATATATCCGTAGAGTTATGGCCGGTATGAAACCCATAGCAAATGATGCAGGAATACGTGACTGGCAAGTAGAACGCAAGCTAGAACCCACTTCGACCCTCGAACCACCTCCGCCAGTACCACTACCACTGGCGAAACCCCTTTTCCTGGCACGGCTGCAATCAGCAACGTGCGCTGGCCAGCTCCGAAATAAATTCAATAGAAACGGCCGCGCAACGTACATACTTCCGCGCTTCTCCCTGTAACCCTGCCGCTCGCATGGAAAGTTCGCGAGGATCCAGGGGTGACGGAGGACACGGGGCAGGATTTTCGGAGGGCGCATCGATGCGAATCCGCCTGACACCGTTCGCGGGTTGCTTCTTTCACCAACGAACACACGCGAATGAGAAATTGGTTGGTCGCGAACGCGCGCGCGTTGGTTGGGACGATGCGAAAGCTCCCGGAGAAATTTGTAATTTTACTGAATACGCCCGCCGTGTCCTGGCTGCACTGGGGTCAACATCGCCCGCAACCTTTTCCGTTGGCGGGATGAAAATCCGGTTTTATGGTGGGGCGTTACTGTTGATGAGTTCTATATCCACGTTCGCTTCCGCGACCAAGAGTTTTCGATATTTCATACACCAAATAATCCTGTGCCATAGAGTTTCAATTTTTTTTTTTTCTTCGTCAAATGTGATATCGTTTAACGGGAACTTTTTCAATTGCCTCGTGATTATGGTGTGCCAGTCTTCGAATCAATCCCACGTGAAACTGTTATCGATGAGAATCTCTCGGCCGTGGAGTTCAAGAGGAATTAAAATTTCAGGAATCCACTGAATCGCAATATTCCACCGTAATTCTGTCATTACTATTATATACGCAGCTAATGCTGCATACATAGGGTGCTTCCGTAAATATGGGAAAAAATCAGATTAATTCCAATACAAAAGTACATATAATGTGTTTGAAATATTATATATATCTCGCTGCACTACGATACTTATTTCTTCCAGGGTTACGTTCATGCGAACTTCATTCATATTTAAGAAGATCGAAATACCATACGAGACTTCGATCACGTATTTCTGAAGCACCTCGTATAATATTCTAAAGCACAGTTTCGATGTCATGCTGACAATTGTATCGCGGCCACAATCCATTGACATAATGAACAGTCCCTGTTATTTACCAGAGCGAACAATATTGCAATATTCAGCTGGTATCGCGAACAGAGAAGATCGAGGGTGCGCACGGTATCGTGGATAGAGGGAGAAAGAGAGATGAGAGAGAACGGGAGAGCCGGAGCGCGCAGCGAACGGCGACGAAATCGATTAACGAAATGGCAGAACTCAATGCCCCGTGAAGGGTTTAAAGAGTCGAGGAGGTCGAGGAGGTTGAGGAGGTTGAGGAGGTTGAGGAGGTCGAGGAGGTCGGGACCCCCAGAGGAGCAAACAGCCACACGAGACGAGACCAGGCGCTGATGAATGCTGATGTATTCAATCAAGGGGATTGGCGTGATCTGGCGAAATGTCGTTCAAGCAGGGATCGAGAGGAGGTGGCAAATACGTTCAAGCACGGCTGGGCACTGGTATCGTATATACTCTGTCTACGCAGAACGTTATGGCAGACATATTGGATCATCGTGGGTACGATACAATCAGAATTCTAGCTGAGTTCTGGGGTGGCCGACGTGCCACGTGACGGTGGTGAGGCGCGACGAAGCAGCGTGTTCTCCATTAAATTTCACGTAATAGAACCGACAAGATGTCGGCTAAGCGGCTTCGCCACCTGTATCGTGGTACAAGGTCGATACTCGATTTCCGTACTGGCGGGCTCAGGACCGTGAAAACGCGGAAAGGCCGATCTCTGCCCGACACGTACACTTTAAGTGGCCCCAACAATGCTGCCTCAATATTCTCACACTGGCGAACCTCTCCCTTTCATTCTACATTATGGCAAATCGAGCGAGTCAAGACGTTCCTGTAATAACGATGCGGCCAACTGCCAAATCGAAAATAAATGCCTGTTACGTTTATTCTTCTCACTGGAACCATTAAAGTTGGCTGAAAATGGAGAATTTTGTTCTGAACGTTCTAACTGCAAACGACACAACGAGCCAACTGGAATCGAGAATAATCAATTAGTCATTGAAATGGTTTCATGAGTTTGTCAATTTGTACTAATTATTTTCATTACTAATGCGATTGTTTAGGGAATTGATCTACCGTCATAGTGATCGTGAATCAAACAATACTAATTAAGTGGGGAGTGCAATAGTGCTGCGTTGTACGCTGTCTGTCGGATACTGGTTGATCGCGCTATTTTGATACTGCCGCGTACTTTATTACCATTACGATCTGTTAATTGTATAATTATCGTAGAATCAGAACGGGTTGTGAATTTTGTTAATTCCATCTATCATCACTGAAATTTAAATGGAACACTATTATCGCGGAAAAAGTCTGAGTACATATCGATATGAGACCACGTCGGAAGCAAAAAAGAAGCCAGTGATCCGCGAGACCATTATCAGAGGAAAGACAAAGGAAAAGGAGAAAATAGAGAGATTATTAAATACGAAAATAGCGGAGAGTCCGCGGTACGGCGACATTGAAAGTGAGCCAGGGTTTCGTTAAATAAATCACAGGGCACTTAGGTCTGTCAGAGACTAGGAAGGACACCCGACAAAAGACACGAGGTAAGGCACAAGAAAATAGCGGACCTAGATGGAACAAGGTGGTAGATAAGAACGCCAGATTTTTACACAGACTGCGATATTGAATATTTCACGCGTCCGTTGTCCTTTCCTTTCTTCGACCATTTTCTTTCCCCCCCGTCACCTTCTCATCTCCGTTTCTTTCTCGGTTCCCAACCGCTACTGTCAAGACGCGAGAGGAAATTTTACAGGGCAAACAATTCTCTGGCTAGCAAGAGCAAAAGAGAGAGAGAGAGAGAGAGCGAAAATTGGTGGATAGGGTGCTTTGCAGAAGGAAGCATCCACCTAGCGAGAAAGGAAAACTAGAGTGAAAAGAAGAAAAACTAAAAGCGTTGTCTGGCGGCGGTCACGGCACGATGATGGTCCACAAGTTGGATCGTCCGTGCTACGAAATCTCAGTCTTCTGCGGCTACCCCATCTGCGCGCCCCGGAGAATCCTTTTTATAGAGCTTCCGTCGTACCAGCGGGAAGAATCTCAAGGGTTCGTAAACAAAAATCACCGCTGCCTGTTCTCCCGGTAATCTGAAATTATGTTGCGAACCTCTCGCAGCTTGTCCAGCTAGACAAGAGTTGCTTGGCGGAGTAGAGAGGAAGGAGTAAAGGGTATCTATGTTGACAAAGATGAAAAGATGGTAAAGAGAGAGAAAGGATGACAGCAGCTCGACACCCGTGATTAGTGTTTCTCGAGCGAAATGGTGGCGGTACATCAACCGCGACGAGAGAATAGGGTGTTGAATAAATGATAACGCTGCTACCACCGTGCGTTAGCCCAAGAGGATTTCCTTTTACCAAGCTTTCTTCTTCCTCGTCTTTTTGTTGGGATCTCTTGGTTGAACCCAACCACTGACACCGGAAAATCTGCCCCTTTGTTTCTGAACGCAACTGTGGTGGATAAGTCGATGTTCATTAGCACCAGTTGCATTGTCTCTGGGATGAATCGAGCTGCCACGTGTTCTAAGATTCTCTCTCACTCTGTCTAAATTCGCTGGTATAATCGGAACCATCCTCGCAGTGGTACTTTAGGGCTTGTTTTTCTGTCCGGGTGATAAAGACTGAAAAGCCAATGGCGTCACAAGCAATTTCGTCTGGAAATTCTAGCTAAGTGTGGCTCTTTGGAAAGTAATAAATACGCGTTTCGCTTCGACGATGTTATGGTTAAACGCACGTGTAAATACTACCTTACGACTTAGAATGCAACTTCGTAGTACCATTAGTGCTATTGGCTTAGCTTTGCAACTTAGTGGTTAGTTCTAGCACTAACTCGGCACAGCCGAATGCTAATAGTCAATATTAATTGCTTCGGAGATAGTTCAACCAACTTTGGTACGATGGTCTATTCGCGAAGAAAGATCCGATGAACATTTTCGTCTTCTTTTGTTCTGTCTAGAGTACTTATTTAGAATAAGTTAAACGAATATCCAAAGTAGCTTATACCACAATAAATCACTTTCCGTCGAAACGTTTGATAATGAAAACAAGATTATCAAGATAACTTTTTGTTGCCTGTAACCGGATCGCAGCGGCATGTGACAAAATTTGGAATATACAAGCAGTTTCCGATCGCCTCGGGCAGTCTTCGAAACTTTTCAACAACTTCTTCAAGTAAGTTTTAAGCATTTCTACAAGACCCCGTGGTAAAAAAGTGTTTACATCACAAAAAAGAAGAGCTTCCAGGTTCACTGGCTTATCTATACTTTTTTTCATACTTAACAAGTGTAGAATCCAATACAAAAGTTTGACCGCCTATTCCCGAAGCATCTTATATGAATTTCCGGAGGTAAAAAACAAAGAAATTAAAGAACAACAGCTGTTTAGAAAATTCTTATAGCAATAGAAGAGGTTAAATTACGAATCTCAGTTTTAAAAGTCCTACTCCGTTACAAAGAAATTTGAAGACCCACAGTCCTTCAGTCTGACAAAAGTGCAACACAAAGGGCCCACGTAAAGTAGGTCTTTTATCCGACTCGGTCTGAAAGGTGGTCCCTTAATCGATGCTCGAGATTGCGCCGAAATGTGTGAACATTGGAAGGTCAGGAAAAAAGAATCTCGTCGCCGCAGTCTTTACTGTCAAGATGTTTTTCGAAACCTTTCTAGTTTGCCGAAGCATAGCATAGCATTGCATAGGATCGCATAGTATCGCGTAGCATCGCATAGCATCGCGTACCATCGCATAGCAAGACCACCGTGGCTCACCGCCACTTCCTTCTGTTTCCTCACTCCTCAACACAGAGACCACCACCGCAAATGGAACGGCCGTTCCAGCCTGAATTTATTACGATACCGTGAATTTCTCTCGAGTCCCATTTTCTCTTATTTCGCCTTTATTATTGTTATTAGCATCCGTGGTAGCCCGTCCCATATTTCACTCGTTCTTCCTGCGTACCATAGCCCCATCTCTCTACCCCTCTATCTTTTTGTTCTCTCTCCCTCTTTTACGCCTTACAACCTCAGTGGCTCTAGGTATATACGTATAGGTACGCGTGAGCTTGTATACAAGTAGGAGGCATGCTCGCGGTCTGTGTGTTCATTAAGTCCGCGCGCAGCTCGCAAAGAGGCCGATTGGCGGAGGAAAGGGTGCGTCTGAGTGGCGGTGCGCCTCTGAAAGAACTCGAGTAGACGCAGAGGGTGCAGCCAGGCTGACTGGCACGGCGCTCAGCGACGCTCACCGGCGTTCCTGCCACCGGAAATGAGAAAGGGTTGACGCAGCAAAACTCAGAGCCAGCTCTGTTGCCCCGCTGTTAATTGGCGTGAATTACGTCTTTTGCGCCGCGGCGACATGGGCACACCCGTACACTCTCTCTCTCTCTCTCTTTCTCTCTCTTTCTCTCTCGGTCGTACCACGCTACTCTCGGTCCGCTCTTGGCCTGCCGAGAGACGAGTGAGAAACTGCAAGAGACCACCGCACCGGTTGGATAACTGTGCACTGGCTAGAGAGAGAGTATGTACCAACCAGCCAGACAGAACGAATTAAGACGCGGGACCACCAGCTTTTTTCCGCAAGTAAGCTCGATCTTTACGTTCAACTAGCAAACTGCTGGTTTGGAAATCGTTGCTGGTTTCTGCTGTGGCTCACTCGGTCGACCCAGATAACCTCGGGACTGAACGCGGCTGGCTTGGCTCAGGTGCAGGCGTGCTTAATCGCGAGCTAAACGAAATGGAAATTTGAACCCGTTCGAACTGGCTTGCTTGCCCGAATGAAATATAACGGAAATTCCGCGTACGAATCCTGCTTTCTTTTCTCTCTTTTTCTTTTGCTTCATCTCCTGCTCTTGTTTTACTGCTTCTCGATGGAAATAGTTATTAGATACGCGCAAGCGCGCCACCAAGCCAGAGTAACGCGAATTAATTAGGAAGACTAATTTAGTGGAGTGCGGAAATTTAAATATTCGGAAGAGGACTTTGTGTTGGACTAGTCGAGTGGAATAGGAGCAAGCAGAGCTTAAGGGAGGATTCGTACGATTCGGTCCGTCTTTTCTTTCTCTTTCGCGGGACGATCTAATCATGAGTCTGATAGATGTTCAAAGCAACTCCAATAATTTTGGATCGACAAAAACCGTGGGAAACAGAGTAGAAAATAAACTTCGTTGTCTTTCTCGATACTGTACAAAGAATTTCAGTGAAATTTATGCCTGTATCATTCGTTAAATGCTTCCGGAAGCTACCCGCAGCGTGCAATAGAAGCCATTTATTAAATCTCTCATAATCCTCATATACCCATATTTTCTATAACTGCTAGTATGCATATCCTGGATTATTATAAGATTCTGATATAATAAATATCCTAATAAATACTTGCATGAATAAACTATGCATGAACTGTACGTTTGCTTTAATCAGTTCTAAAAATATTATCGTCGGAAAATTATAAAAGATTTGTATCGATATTATTGATCCTTGTATTTCCACATAAATCTAACGATCAGAATAAGTCGGTTTAATAATGATAATTCCAAATTTATAATTTCGCACTTTCTGCTCACGGCTCTGCGATCCGGGCAATGAAATTCTGAATCAATGCAGTAGCCCACCCACCCTGCCAGCAATTACACACTTTTTATTAGATTTATCGAAGAGCGAAGCGTCGCAAAACTTTCGCTATTATTATCTCAGATATTGGCTGGAATCTCGAGGAGAAATTGAAATATTCGCCGGACCAGGAAAATCGATCGCTCAGCGACCATGGAATATTTGCCCCTTGGATTAATTCCTTAACGCTTCTGCTCGCGTCTCGCACGGCCTGTAACTGATGTTCCCGTATCAAAGATCTGTTTATTTTGGTTTATTTGCTTAGTCGAAAGTGTTTCAATGTTTCACTACAATTTACAATATTCGTAGTAACGAATATTGATACTAAATACCTGTGTCAAAGTACAAAAATAATATTGAAAAATGTAAAATGCCAAAATTGTTCTTTTTCATTTTCGACATTGCACTTTTTGCAGTGCGTTATATTGGTTGTTTTGCCGTTCAATGACATTTCGAAATTCACCGAAAAATGTTCAATTTCGTGCGATTTGAATTACTCAGATTTGTCACGAAAGTGAATAGTGTGTTTTACCTGCGTCTGTTCATTTTCTGTTGAAAAAAATATTTGATTAAAGCTATGAATAAACTCTGAAGTTCGCTCGGTGCGAGAAACAAGATTATAATTCGATTGCAAGAACAGTTCTGAATGATCACAGAAATCTTTACATTGCTTTTTTACACGTAACGCGATATCGACTGAAAAATGAAGTATCGTATCCTATGTGAATTGAAAGCTGGCAGAAGAACAATCGAATCGAAGGAAGAGATACATGTAATATAGCTGAATAATCGAATAACATTATTACGTTACAGAAAATCAATTGAACCGAAAACGAGAAAATTGATTAGCTCTTATTAGATAAGTGAAAAGAAAGAGGTGATCATTAATCGTTGTTTTCGGGATGAAAGAACACTCAAAAGCGAAATAAACAGTCACGACTGATGCGTTCTGCGTGATTAAGCTTCGAAAAAATGATGAGCGAGCGTACTTTATTAAGGCTCTTTGGGTTAAGAGTAGCCAATTAGGTGTGCGCTCACGCGCACCCTTCACCCTTTCCGCGAAATGAATAGCAGGAAAGCCGGTTTCCCGAGCGTCTTTAAGCGATTCGTCCAAGCAGAGCTGAGAGGAGCCAAGTTGATCTCTTTTTACATCGACCGCGCTCGGCGCCGATCGTTAAAACGGCTATCCCTGTTAATCCGTAAATGCCTCGAGGGTAATTTGGCCCCGCAAAGTGCTTTCTTCGGCGGTTCGATCGTTACGAAAACTCTGGCCGCATAGCCTGGAGCCACTAGGCGACCAGAACCAAACGGAATCTTCTAATTTCACTGGTAGCTTTCCTCAGACAGACAACATTTCTCTTTTTTTCTCTCCCTTCCTCTCTCACTCTCTCTCCGTCTCTGTTACCCAGAAGCTTGTGTAATAGTAACTCTGCTAGCTTTCTCTCTTTCTCTCTCTTTCTCTCTCTTTCTCTCTCTGTCTCTCTCTGCCTCTTGGCTCTTCACCCCAGCCTGTGACTACGCGGTATAAAAATAAATAATCGATGAAAGTAAGAAGTGGGAGAGATCGTCTCTCAAGTTGATCCCTGATTTTCTTTTTACTACAAATGGAAACTAGGGGCTGCAACTTCAACAACACGGGAAAACTCTGCATAATGAGCAGTGGTACACGCGAACGGGAGACCGTCTTGACCTACTAGCCAGGAATCCAATCCACGGTAATTCCCGAGTAACGATCTTGCTTCGAAAATTCCCAGAAAAATATTAGCTAACGAGTAAAACGTAACTAGTTAAGTATGCAATTAGAATTAAAGTAACGAAATGAGCAATATTTGAGAAATTGATTTCTGCATAAGAATTCCAACGTTAAAGATTTGTCAGGAAATCTCATGATACTCAACTCAATAGAATTCTTATAATAAAAGAGAGAAAGAGACAGAGGAAGTGGAATAGAATCCAAGACGTGAATGGAGATCGACTGATCCGATGCACTTAGATTTCTTCGGTGAAAGGAGACCGGAATAACCATTGGTCTCCCTAAACAAGAAATGCAGCAGTTAGGTCAGAGATCTCGCCAACGAGACCAGAAGGTGATTCTTCACCCCGCGCATCAGTGCTCGAGGACATGATCCTTTCAGAGCCCAAACGGTGAGGACTTCCACAGTGGTGGCAAAGGTTTGCCCTGAACAAAGGAAACGCGTTAGCGGAAGCGCGTTTGTCTCAATTTGAAAAGGACACCTCGCTCGCTCTCGTCCAGCCAGGATGCAATCACGCCGCAGAACTACTTGCGGTCTAACGCGCACTCTCACTCTATGGTGTATCCGTACGGGTCGAGATTGTCACGAACACAGACTAGGATGGTTCGAATCCAAAGGAGAAAGAGAGAGAAAGAGAGAGAGAGAAAGGGAAAGAATAGTCTCAGAACTATCCACAACGTTGACCCATCCCGAGGCAACTCTCCTGGCTAGAGTAGGACTGCACATCGCTCTCCAAGCCGTTACCTAACGTCCAGCAGCAGCCGCGCGTAGAATCTTTTTTCTCGCGCGTGCCGGAATTCACGAGCCCCGCGGGACTCGAAACCGCCACGTTCCTGGAAATAGCGCGGCTTTAGAGGCGTGCGAGAGATTTAAGAGGAATCGCCGACTGGCCTGGGAGATCGCCAAGTTCGGGACCTCTCCTGGCTGACACCCTCCAAGGAAGAAGGATTTCGGACACTCGGCTACTCACCTCGACTGTTCTCCCTCGAGTAACGAAGATTCAGTTAACTTCTGACTATCGGCTTGAAATTCCAATTATGCGAGAGTACGATTGCGTCTTTATGCAAAATTTAAAGACACTACGATATTTATAATTTCCGTTACATGATAGAATACGAAATCCAAATGTTGCAGAGAGTCGTATGTTATATAAAACTCACGAATCTAATTTATTTAATTGGATAGTATATATGTAGCGATGACAAATCTGCCGGTTTTTTTTTTAATTTGTAAGCAACTATATGTTCATAGCGAAAAGTGGGAAGGACAATAACAAACGACCAATTTAAGAGTGAGTACTCAACTCGTAATCAAATAGGGTGAGTTTTCATAAAATGGTTCAGAGTGTGAAATTGGAGAAAACGACTTTGGATAAATCGTATTAAACAACCGCTCACGATGAGACGGCTAATTGGCAATTCGCAATAATTCGAGATGATTAATGAAATTTACTTACGCTAAGTTTCCCCCAAGGATCGGTAAAGTTTGACTAATTATAGCGATGAATCACGATTAAAAGTTTGCCACCGTCGTTTTGCATTTAAGTGGTTCGCTTCGTAGCTCGGATTTCAACAAACCACAAATGGAAACGCTGCATCGCGAAAGAATGAAGCACGATCCGATTGCCTTAATAAGGATCTGAATATGTAGACATTGAATTTTATGCCGTTGGAAAACTGAATATTTCAAGCTAGTACCACCTCGGAGGATTAAGCTCGAAGTGAACTACTATTCTAACGCGGTTGTATATAAAACTAGAATTTTTCATGTACAATGAATTTTTCTCGACCCTTCCGCTGCAATGCTATTTCGCCGCTTAATATTTTAAAATTTGTCAAAAACTGTACAATTTTTACAACTCGAATTAGTAACATTTATCGAAAAAGCGAAAGCAGTACTTCACTCAAATTTATTCGTATCCTACGTACAAAAATTTAGTTGAAAATTCTGAAGCCCCTTGAAAATTCACTCAACGTGGAAACAAATCCGTAATGCGACAGCAAAAGCTTCAGTTAGTCCTCATATTTAAAAAAAAAAAATACATATTCTCATTATACACATATTATGCGTATTGAATTAAATTAAATTAAGAGTAATGCCATATTACACGATAATACGAGTTAGAAAAAAAAACAACCCTAAAGCAACTGCTTATAAATAGCGGTGACTGTTTCAACTAGCTTCTTATTTTGTTGTGGGTGTTTTCATCGCGCACCGCTTATATCCACGGAAACCCGAGTATTTACGCGGCTCACATAATGTTATGCAAATACTGTCGGAGTGTAGGAACTTTATATAGACAAGCAAAAAATTACGAAGACAGCCAGTGAGCAAGTATATTCCGTTTACGCGGAGCGCCACGTCGAAATCTACATTTTTAAACCGTGCTAAATACGCCTTTCAACAGCTCAGTGTAGAGTACCTAAGATGAAACCACCGGACAAAAACCCGACGATGATAAAATCACAAGAATTATGAAATGTATACTATTACTTACGATATTATTTAAAAAAATAAAAATGATTAATTGTACATTACAATACATAGAGATGTGAAATTGAGCACGATCGGAACATATTCCAGAATATTTACGAAAAACTTAAATCTACTTAAGTTATTCGCAAACAGCATAGATTATAGCATCGTAGTTAATATTTTATAGCCGAGTACCGTAGGATACGTTTGTCCGCAGAATTCTAAAGATGCGTCTCAGGTAGGTTGAGACTAAAATTGTAGATCCACCGTTCCCATTTCAGTACAGAGAGCAAAGAGAAAAAAAAAAAGAAATAAAAAAGAAATGAATGCATGTGGAATATTTTTCAACGCTTGCCAAAAACGTTGCCAAGAGCGTTACCACGTAGGTCACTCAGGTTCCCATAGGGTATGATTTAATACAAGCCCCGCAAATGTGTAAGCACCGTTGTTCCCAGGCAAACAAATCTCGCGCGCCACGACAGCCTTCCTTTATGTACTCCCAGGCTGTAAGCTCCGTTCTGGCAGCGGCAGGTTCCAAATCGTCGCCACATATGGTACCACTGTTTTATATTGCCGTCAGTTCAGTCCGAATGGACGATCATTTTTAAGGCGCTCGTTTTCATCCGTACACTCACGCTTTCGAGCCAGTCTCCTGTGGCGCCAGAAGATCATTCGAAGCGTATATATACCACACACCGGATATATCTGCTATATTCACCGCTATATCCGCAAACTCAACGAGGAATATCCGCTCGATCTAGTCATCGAAGCATACTCGATGCCGCATAGAGAGAGAGAGAGAGAGAGAGAGAGAGTTGGTATTACGCTGCGCAAACCGGAAGCTGGTCAGAGGAGTAAGATAACGTCGAATCGAGGATGACTAGATTCGAGCTGACAGTCGATACGATTTTGGGATACGGCTTTGGTAATGGCTATCTCACAACGGAAAGACTAGGATTAGGATGTCTGTGCGACTTGTCTGGAGGGAGGATATCGGTGAAATAATAAAGCCATTGGTGGTTCGCTAACTAGTCGATATCGTCCAGTAAGGTACATAATCTACCACAGATTTATCTGACTAGATTTTCTATTCCTCAATTCACTTATATTTAAAGTCTTCACAGCGGCTAATACGTTCGGTAACGTAGATTTTTACTATACCATATTCGCTGTAACTGGTTATATTGATTCGTTAAATAAATAAGTAATTAGAACAGTGGGCCGTATTTCTAAATAAATGGTAATTAGCGAAAAAATTGTGGAAATAGAATAAGTTGCAGAGGATAATTTGCCCTTGAAATAGTCGGTACACAAAGTGGTAATACTAAAGGTAGCTCAACAAAGGTATATCCAGCAACCAATTCGCATGGATCACGCGCTCTGTGTACTCTCAACTTTCAAGCTAGGATGAGAAGGGCTCTCGCGGTTAACGTGCCGGTGATTTCTCAACGAGCTTGTGCGAGCAGATACGCGCGCGGATGATTTTGCAAATCCTTTGAAGGGCTTTTTCATTTTGCAATGGCACTTGAGGAACACTGCCACTGCGTTGTAACAGAATTGCAGCGGCGTTCGTACACCAGCGGGGCTGCTAGCGAAATACATACATCCGGTATTCACCGAATCAAAGAGAAAAAAGGGTCGCCAACCTATACCAGCGAACGAAATTATTATGCAAAATTGACGTGCCAATTACTCAGACCATGAAAATTGATCATATAAGGTGTTTTCGCAACCAGAAAAAGATGAAAGAGACAAGCATAAAATACGGTCGAAATAAACTGTGATAATTTTTCGTATGAAGCGTTATTTTCAAATTACTGCAGTGGCAAATTAAAATTTGGATTCATTTAGTTGACAGTGAAATAAAAAGTAAAAAGTTGGCAATGTTTCTAAACACGGAGTGTTTGCTTCTGTCGAGTAATATAATTAACATAAATTCGTTTAGGAATGAGGCTTCGCATGAAAAAATATCCACTTACAATTTTGACCTTTTTTTTTTATGAAGCTTCAGCACTTTTTCAGTTGTGCCACCACTTCCGAAACACGTTGTACAATAAGAGCCAGGACACACACCCGAGTGTTCTTGAATTTAATTAATTACCAGTACAAAAGTGATTGACGGTAGGACGGTTGAAAGAGACGGCGTGTCTATTACTATAACTGTGATAGCTGCCGGGCCATTTCCATAGCCACAAAGCAGAAACTCTTCTTTTGTCGAAGTAGGATTGAATAAAATGCGCCGTTACCGATTATAGCTTCTGAAGGGGTTGCGAGTGCAAATTGATATGGTTATTAACATCGAGTAGTCCACTGCGTATGACCGTTAATTAAATTAGGAACATGACTGACGCGTCTCGACCCGAGCACCATTCGCTCTTTTCTTCGATCCAATTTGCCTCTTGTTTCTTTCACGCTTTTTCGACGGGCAAACTAATAGGAAATTAATTTCCTCCTGCTATGAGGAAAGTGGCATACTGTCAGTTGAAATGAATATTGTGCAAAAGTGACGGTGCAAAATTACTGTGACTTTGAAATACTAACTTTAGCACTAATTTCAAATTAAATTTTAGATTTACTGCTCGAATACAGAGTATTTGGCTCGTATGCTATTATAGTAATACATTTTCTTCTCACAGTCATTAATCATATTTAAAGCCCTGCAGAATTTACCGGGGAAAAAGTACGAAATTATGCTCCATTTTGCTGCATCATTCGTTGGTTGAAAAAATAAAATAAAATAAGGTGAAATAAAATAAAACGGAATAAAATAAAATTTACTCGAATTATCCACTAAACGTTCGATAACAAATTTTAATCTGTTGGACAGGATAATCGCTGGCAGTAAAATTATACGAGAAAAATCAAGCTTTAAATTGCTGAAATTTTTAAATAAACGTTATCGCTTTATTTGGATGTGCTCCATTTCAGTCAGACTGAAAAATTGATTCTAAATCTATCCTGCGTTCGGTTGGGAAAATAAAAATCTTGGATAGAGCGACATAAGTTATTTCAATTACTTATGGCAAGAGCTCGCATGGTTCGGGGAGCAATTTTAATTTCGAGTAATCGGGAGGATGTGTTTCGAAACTGAAAGCGCCCCGAAGTACTCCCCGGATACGAGATCAGTGAGGCAGGAGATGATTACAGAGGGTACTCACCACTGGCGTACTCCGAAAACAAAAAGCGTTTGTAAAAAAAAAAAAGATGCGGGAGTAGCGAGAGAATGTCTCCTTCCAAAACAGCTCGAATAGCGAAGAGTTCCAACCCCATTCTGTTTTCGGCTCGCTTGTACGAAGTGCATCCCTATTGTCACCTCGCAGCGCACCGAAAAAATGAAATCCATTCACACGTGCTGCAGCAGACCCTAGCTGCACTGCATTTGTACCTCCTTAATTCGAGGCAAAACAATCCCTATTGGGAGTCTACCATTTTTCTAATTGGAAAAACAAATCGTAAAATGTCTCCGTTCCCTGTGTAAAAGTGTGTCTCTACATGATGCAAAACTGGAGATTAAACTTCAGTGGATCACTCAAGTGTTTGATTCTTCAATTAAACGCAATGAGATATATTGTACATCGTAAGTGATCTTGAAACATTACTAACATTACAAATCGAAAATCAAGGAAACTAATTATAATAACGTTCGGGAAACACGCGAGCAAATAAATTTCAACACGCAGTCTATGTATTCATTATAGACCAAACTCTAAATATTGTGTCAAAGGTGTAAATACTTTGCAATAAGTAGCACTGATTACATCCACTTGATCAAAACTAATTCGAAATTAATTCCGCGTATATATTCCATTGGTCACCTTTGGTGACCCAGTTCATGTTGCAGAAAGAGAAAGATCAAGAGGGAAAGAGAAGTAGACAGACGGCAATATGAATTTTATTTCGGGTCTTTTCCACAACCAGGGTCACGTCTCGAGCAGTCTGGTCAATGGTCACCTACGTGACGTCATTAAGAAGAGGAAGACCCCAGAGTCGAGAAAGGGTGGTCCGAATTCTATCTGCGAGAGAATGTTTGCCTGCCAATTGTAATTACTGCAACCTGTTCTCGGGGCCCTAATGACCGGCGGGGCTGCACCGAGGAGGTAATTAAAAAGGTATTGGTAGGGTTTTAATTGATCGAAGGGACCCAAGAGTACTGCTGCTCCATTGAAACGAAACTAGTGGCGCGAATACCACCTTTTTGCACTTATGGAAAACTGGGGGGGGAGCTCTGGAAAAATTAATAGCGCCATATTGTATGCCAGTATAGCCCGTGCACGTCGCGTTACTCCATAAAAGCAAATAATCGCCGTAATAAAATTCCACCGATTTGGTCGCCGCATGGAAAATCCATTCTATATCCGATATCTTCCTCTATATCCAATCGATGTGCTATGGCAAAACAAAACTTTTATCCCGATTCCTCTTGACCCCTCAAATGATTTTTTCGCAAACCCCATTTTCACTCTTTACGAGGGCAAACGCTCGAAAGATGAAACTCGTGGCCAAATTCCAATAAAATTCATAAATAAAGAAATCTTGGAAAAGAGAGAAATATTCTAGCGCTGCAATCCTGCAAGTATTGAAACAGACTTCATAATCTGGGTAGAGTCAATGTTATGTAGATACTTCAAAAGTTTTAATTAATCTGCATACTCTAACAAGATAAATAATAAGTGAATTCGTGGAAACTTTTTTTCTCTCATTTCTGTAGAGTTGCTGGAATATCTAGGTTATTCGAAAATATACTCGAATGTGCAGCGACTTAGATTTGCAATTGTCGACAAGTGAGATATACGAAACTCATTAATATTGTATTTTATTTTTCTCTGTTGGAAACTTGTGCATTTCCTACACTTCGATTTAGGTTGAATATCATAGGATACTGTTGGAAACTCTTTGTATGTATGTACATACAATATTGCAAGAGTAAAACTGCACGTACGCGTTAGCGAAAATGTGTAATGCTGGCAAACGATGCGGTTACCTGGTTTATTTCTCGGCTCTTTAAGAGGCCAACCCGAACCAGAAAACCGCGGAAGACGTGAGTTTTTCGAATTTTTTTATTCTAACACTTCCGTTACTTACTGAGAGATACGACGAGAGCATTTTTATTTACATTTATACCAGATATTATATGTTTATCAATAGAAACTTCCAGAGAATTTTACAAAAAAAATATTCTAGTCGATTTCATTTCAGTCTTCCAAAATCGATTTTCCAGGTATAAAAATTGTATAAAATATCGAAACACGTAACTGGAAAATTCTTTCAAATTTCAAGACTGATCTCTTGAAATTACCGAAAATTGCTAGTGAGAAAAGGTGAAAAACGGATAGAAAGCAAGAGTTGAAGATCTGAGAATCTGAAAGATCCCTATAAGGAATGATATATTCGGCGGTGGTAGAAACTAACTGAACAGCGCCACCTACCATTTGCGCGAACGTTTTTGCTGCGCGAGAAAAAAAAGAAGAATTACTCCGGTGGTGTGCCGCGTATTACGTAAAGAGGGATGCTTTTTACATTTCAGCAGAAACGCTTCGTTTAGGGGAAAATGAGGGGAGTTACGAGAGGCCGTTCATTTTTAATACACCGTTGGTGATAGTGGTGGTGGTGGTGGTGGTGGTGGTATAAGATCGCAAAATGAACATATACGACGCTTGGTTTGGTAGCGAGCAAATGGTTTCAAATTCACTAACAACCGGATTCGAAATATCCATGCCACCATTAACTTGAATGGGTATTTAAAAAGTTCACATGCAACGATCGACGGCTGTAATTTACACGATTCGCACAATTCTCATGAAGCCCTCTCTGCCAGCCAATCCGCAGCGTTTTCCAGTAACAAAAGCTAAAACTAACGAGTGATCGGAGCCGCTTACAGCAACCCTTTGGATTATCAGGAAGCGGATACAATAACAAATTCATGGTTTATTAACACTTTACTTGTGAAACGTGACTATATTACGTTCGGAAATAACTGAATTTAATTGTTAAAGAGAGATTTGTTTCCTATAACGAGCTCGGTAACTAGTGCTTCTGAAAAATGCACATAATTAACTGTCTCGAAGGTTTTCAAAATAATTTCTCTAAAATTCTACTCGTTTTGAAATGTATTTAATTGGAATACGGCAACCAAATTGAATATAATTTCTTCGAATTTAATAATTCTTCAATTTTAATTTGCCTGACTTCTACGAAAGAACATTTGTAAAACGGGGAATTCTTGTAACTTATATAGAAATTATATACGAGCAAAAATTAAAACGTGTTGCGAAAACAGTGAAATGTTTGAGAGAAGTAAAAATAAACCTACATTCAATTAACACTCATATTTAATCAGCAACGAGAGTAGCCGGCCAGTAGAAAGAAAAAGAACTGGAGCCTCGTTCGAGCGGAAAAAAAGCGACGTTCGTCCCGGCAACTGGGTGAAATTCCACGATGAAATGCCGCTCGAGAGCGGAAGTTATAGTAGCGGAAGACGCAGAAAATATGGGCAAACGGTCGAGAATCAATTTCCATCCAACTTTTATCTTTTCCAGTCCTATGGAACCAAGGAGAAAGTCAGGCGGATGTCGTATCGTCAGAATCGAAGAGCAATATTTTCAGCGCGAACACCTCCCTCTGCTCTTTTCATTTCGATTCGGATGTTCGCGCACATGCGTGACGAGCTAATTGGCCCCAGCGTTTACAGAGAAAATAGGGTGGAACTCGGCAAAGCGATGACACAGCGTGGAAAAATTCCTCTCCAATTGCCAGTCTCTCGGCATTCGACGCGTAGAAAATCACGTGGAATCAAATTATGCTTCGAAGGAGAGAAAGAAGAAAATCCGCTCGCCGAGTGCCGCCACGAGAAACGAAAAGTATTAAAGTCGAAAGTATTCCAAACACGTATACTCGTACTCCAAATAAAAGAGAATCGACTACTCTAAAGACAAGGTGACTATTCGCGACGAAAACACGCTTTTATAAGCGCTTCTCATTTTCGTGCCACTGGAAAATGCTTACAACGAAGTAAATCATCGAGAATCAATGGAATCCTGTCTCAAAGAGATAAAATATTCTACATACACTTGGTTGATTCAGGAGTTGCATAAAACTTAAAATTCCCCCTTTTATTCATACGTTATTCTAAAACGTTACATTTAAGTTGATATCGATAATGAAATCACTGACCGCAACGTTCCTTAAACCCAATCAGGAAAACCACTGTATCTTACACCTGTGATCATCATTCGGATAAGAGGGTTCAGTTCGCATCGTCCAACTGAAAATAAGTATTTCAGGCCCTCGGACATCCGGATCGTTCCACTCCTATTATTAACCCAAGAATCGATTGAGCACCACACGCCCACGCCCCGAACACAAGGGGAAACAAGCCTAGACAAATCGGTAGCCGGAAGTCAGTGTCTGGAATCACTTTTAGCACCGTGTGATTGCAGTCCGCGAGACAAAGAAGAAGCTCCTCCGGCAGCGTAGGCGTTCAGCGGCCACGTAAACCTGATGGTTAAGGATAGTTAGAAGTCTGGAGGGTGCGGAAGGGGTTGATGGTAACAGTGAAGAAAGGGTGAGAGTGGTGGTCGAGCCCCGTAGGTGCTGCCGAAGAAAGGTATAGTGAGGGTGGGTCTGGCCACAGAATCAGTGGCTGCTCGGCCTAGGGTCGCGGCACCCTTAGGGAGGAGATCGCAGTAGAGTTATGCAGATCTGACCCTTAACTGTTGTTTCACACGCGATATCATGCATTTGAATGTATACTCCCTCCGAGCTAACTTGCAAGCTACTTCTCTTTTATTCCAGACTCGGGATCTCGGAGCACGTAAGCTGGCCCTGGGAAACGTTTCGTCCTGAGAAAACGGTAGAACGACTGTTCTATTTAATTTTACGGGTGTTTGTGCTTCGTGCGTATGAGTTATTTCTTCCAGAGAGACACATCGTAAGAGCAAAAGTTTACGTAAAAGTCGACACAATCTCTTAGAAGATTGTGGCCAATGTTACTTTATGGATCGAAACGTATTGTAGCGCTCGAAGGAAAAATTACTTTGAAAAGGTGATTTGGTCATTTGAAAACTGGGTAACGATTCGGGTGGAAGGCGGACTGGGATTTATATGCAGTTATCGATAACGAGGTTGGTCCTCGAGGAAAAGAGGACCGTAAAAGGGTCACGATAGCTACGGGTGCTTGTTGCGAGAGTTTGGCCGCAGGAAAGTTAATTGAAAGGGACTATAGTCAAGCGGTTGGCAGGACGTAGATGGGCTGCCGATAGGGGCCGACTTTCCTGGCCAGATTGGCGCATGTTTGCATGGTATTTAGCCGATAAGGGCCGAAGGTATCGAGCGTACGGATTACACGCTTTTAACTGATCCACGATGGGCGTTTCTCCGAGACCTGCCATTTACCTCCACCCTTTAACCGAAGCCTCCCTTTAAGCTCTCTACACCTGTCATTCCATCCGCCCTCTCGTCTCTCACTTCTCTTCCTGAGGAAAGCCCTCGCCACCTGACGACGAACTGTCCACGTCCCTGTGCAGGCCTCTAATTAAAATTTTTCCGATGCTTTTCAACCTCGCAAGGTGCGGCCCTTTTATCGGGTGAGCTTTCGTTGCGACGAAAACAAACGCACGATCGCTTTTACCCGGTCGTGGTGGTGGTGGTGGTGGGATTGGGTCGTTACGTCACGCGAGGTCTCTTGATATTTTGCGTTTCGAGGCCCATGCCTCGTGGTTCGAACAGTGGAACTCTGGAAAGCCTACGGTCACGGTGCGCCGTGACGCAGCCCACGGCTGGCAAATCCAATTTCCCTACGCTGTTATTTTCTCACCGCGGTCAATTAAGCGTCGAATTAAAGTTCCGCGTGGTTCGCGTCGAGCCGCGTCGGGTTGCTCGCTGGAAATCAATTGAATTTCTCCGTTCGCCCGTCACCGTACGCACAGGTTCTTTTTTCGCACCGAGTAGTGGAAGGCGAGGGAGGGATTCAAAAAACGTGCGCTTATTCTCTCGCTATGTTCCTCCGTCAATGGTGCATTCTTCTTCGCGGCTCTCTCATAATCATGCGCTCTTTCACGATCCAAGCGAGGCCAGCCGCTGATGTCTTTCCACCTCGCTCGAAAACAGCACGTTTACATCGACATTCTGCAATTGTATACGTCGCGTTTCCTCTGCGCAATTCATTACGGCATTTTAGTTTCTCCTCTTTGAAAACACATCCGAACTGTCTGGCGCAGGAGTTGCTAGGAATAAAGTCACGATTATAAAAGGAGCATATCTCTCGTATTCTCGAATATTCTGACCATTGATATTTCTCATTTGAGAGTCAGAGTATTAATCGAAAACATAGGCAGTGATTTATTTGATCGGCGGTATTGCTTCTTTTGGTTGCAGGAACAAACTGAACTGGCTCGACTCGCGACTCTCACGAGTTTGCGCGGGTGAATCTCGCAATTGCGATACTGCCAATGAATGTGAGGGTTTGCTTTACTGTCGCAGCCACGGCGAACTGACTTTCCACGAGGCTTTGGGCCCCCTCGCAAAATTTCCTATCTGAATCGCAATTATTGCCGGCTACCCTCTCAAAGCTCCCAATGGCTAACTACTACGGGCGTCTCGCTACGAAGTTGTCTTAATTAGTTTGCTCGTCGTATCGGCGATACGCCCAATATCGATGCCTCGCCACCGCGCCGCGCCACGCCGCCACCCTATCTCTCCCGTCTCTACGCCTCGCAAACAAAAGCACCGAACGGCTATTAACCCTTGTGCCTCCATTTCGTGAAGAAAGTTCTCCTGAAAATCTATTATCCATTATGTCACGCAATGCTACATTTTCCAGCCGATATCTCATGCACTCGCGAGGAATAATATTGGTAATCTCAACTAATCTTGCGTTGGGAAGTATTCCTACCGCTTGAACCAATTTATCGTCGATGGGGTAAATCCCACTTGCGCGAGTCTGGCTTGTCGAATGATTTTTCCTTTCGGTGAACGGGTAATCGTGAACAAATTTAAATCAGCAGCTCCAAAGTACGCGCTTGATGAAAACTCAGGATTTTTCAGACTCCTCAATGGCAGAGTTGAGTATGCACATTCACTGTGTACGATGCTTCGAGGAATTCAATATCACGATAATGTTGTTATAATTACCCGAAAAAGATCTAGTTGTAACATATACACATATGTATATTGCACTTCTATTTACATTAATTTTTAATATGAATATGAATCTTCTTGAGCGTGTAGTCAATATCGAAGACATACAGTAAAATATAGAAAGTTAATAACTCAGTTTTTATCCCTCGTTTGTGTTAAAGAAGCAATTTCGTAAAAGGATATAATATTGGTGAAAATTGCACGATAATTTTGTCAAGTCGTTTATTAGTTAGAATACAATGAGATCGGTGAGAGGAATTTTACAACTCATCCTAGTAACGAGAATGTACCAATTTAATTTTACCACGAGATATCAGAAGCTTTCATCTCAATTTCGAAGCACAAACAATTACTAGCCGGTGTATTGGAAAACCGGTGAATTTTTAATAGTATTTCGAGTGGGGTGTCGAGTGCAGTTCATTCACGAGTGCGGGTGCACACGAATATCCACAGGAACGTGTTTCTGCGATTCCATTAGCGATGCAAGAATAGGCGGCTCACTCGTTAAATGCAAATAAAATTACTGTTGATTTCCATTCAATGATTCAGGAGCCACGCGCGGCTATACGTGCCTGGAAAATTCCAGCGGGGGCTGCTAATGGTTTCCAATGCTCCACTGGCTCGTAATAGATAAAAATGTACTAACGACGCTTTCTCTCTGAAGAACGAAGACTTCTTCGAACGCTTTTCCTACTCGAAGAGCAGTATACTTACGACTTCTCGGAAGCAATAAAACACATGCTTCGGGATCGATAGATTCGCAATTAAAAAATTCCCAATGAAAATTCCGTCATTGAAGAAAAAAACCCTGCAGACTGATAAAGCAGTACAGTAGAAACAGGCGAAGGGCATCGCGTACCGACTAACACATATCCATCACTCTTTTTTTTTCGATTAAGGATTATCGATTCTCATAAGTAATTGGATTTTTTTGATAGACATGACAAGAAAGCGTAAGAGACCTTGATTACTATTACATTTCTCTTCTGCTGAATATTCTAACTCGTACGTAATTTTCTATTTCAGCTAACAATAAAACTATTTCAAATAAGGTCTGTCTACAAACTTCAGGTTTATCACCAGCTAAAATATGTATTCTATCAATTTTTTATTTCTTTACTATTCGAAATACGTATTGCAATTTAAATTCCGCTCTACATACCACTTGGTAAAAGTTGAAAATATGAGCATTCAAATATTCGAATAATACCGTGTATCGCTGCAGCTCGAAAACGATTTTAAAATATGAAATACTGAAAACGCTTTGCATAGATAGTTACTATTGCTCTCGTCTCAAATTGTGGATGACTAGTTTTGGTCAGTATCTTATAGAAAATCGAGTACCATTACTATTTCGTGAATAAAATAACTAAAAAAAGTATGGTTGCATATGAGAGAATAATTGAAGTAAAAAGTGTTGGGAATAATAGATGAGCGAAGCTCACAATTAAATTTCTAAATTAAGTTATAGTCCGATGGAATATATTTCAATGGTATCTCTATCTCTTCATCCGCGGCTCGTTGTCTTAAATTCATTTAACAACTCGACATTCCGGGCGACTGGATTCCGATACAAATCAATCTGATTTCTCCGGTTTCATCGAATAACGAGCACGAACAGCGAGCATTGAGCGAGTGGGGGAGCATTTCAGTGGAAAAAAAGGCCTTATCTCGTATGGCGTGGACCGGGGAAATATGGATGAAAACAGTCGCGGCAGTACCACTCCAATTAACCAAACGCCGCTAATTCGACTAGCTGATAATTCCAACAAGCCCACGGAGACAGCAGTTCGTTCACGCAGACTTGCATTTACCCGCGCACACATTGCAACGCGTATCCCTATTTTTACGCGGATAAAACAATACAAAGTACTAATTAAAGCGGCCCAATTACCCAGGTGCAGTTCAAACGGTTAAAATTCTATTTGACCCTCCGCGAGAGTGGTTTTCGAGTACGTACACAATATTTCTACGATGACCCATAAAGCCATTTTGCGATATCACTAGTGACGGAGAGTAGTGAGCGAAGCTTTTTCCACGAGCTATCAAAAGCGTCAAAACTCCCTGGTTAGTATTATAAAGGAAATTTCCACGATCTTAGAGCTAACTAAGTTTCTTGGCTAAAAGTAACTCTGAATGTTTAGAGTCAGCTGTCCCTCATCGGCTGATTGTTAGCTGCTCGCGATGTACTTGTGTTGTGTTGCTGATAGCGCATACGTAATACAACTCGCTCGATATTTTACCGGTTCGAAAGCATTCCGGATGCATAAAATGGACGTTAGCTTCGCATGCTGCAAGCCGTCGAGTGTATTTTGCATACGTCCCTTACTACTACTCCTAGCCAACCTCGTCCCTTGCCCATTTTCTCTTACTCCGACTGGTCTCTTTACTCTTTCTCTTTCTCGTTCCCTTTCAAGCCCGTCCTTTCGAACCATTTTCTCTTGTTCTCTACATCGCGCAACCTGGTGTGGTGTGTGGTACGTGCCACTCGGTAATAAAACGATACGTACTACTTGCCGGGTGAAAGACACGGGGCTAAAGAGGGCTTTTTCTCAATATTGCAAGCGTGACGGAATACTACTACTCGTTGCAACCAACACAATGTAATCCAAATTATTGCGACATGAGTGCGTAAACACTGTGTTCCGGACCAGAATATAAAAAGTGTTTCAATATTAGCCTGACTCGTTAGGAATTTCTCGTTATGATTTAAGTACTTAGAAAAAAACGAATTTTACAATCGTCGATTAACGTGCATTCACTTTAATCGTGTCAGTGGGTCAATGCCTCTTAAAGAGTACAATGCAGGATGTATCTTTAAAAGCATCATCAAGATTCTTGCATAGTAATCCCGAGGGGCTCTCGACTTTCCATTTTGCAACCCTGTTCACGTTCGATCCAGCATGGTTCTCCAAACGATTGACCCGTGTTCAGCGGATCCATACGGCTTAAGCCGATGCCAATCCAGGAGATTCTCGAGAGTGGAAATAGGCGTGATAGAAGTCGTGTTCCAGCGGGAGCAATAGAAGCAGCCCATCAATGACTAGGACGGGTTGAAGCAGAGAGGAAGCGACACGGTCGTCTGTGTTTTATGGAACCCTGGTGCGACGGTCTAACCAGAGGACTAAGAGTTCATTTTGACGTAAGAGTGCTGTTTACTCCCGGACACCTTGGGCTCACCTCAGCGAGGAGAATGAGAGTAAGAGAAGAGAAGAGGGAGAAGGGAAAGGACGGTAGACGAGCTCGAAAGAAGGGCCACCGTGTGAAAAGAGAAGAAACGGAGACCGGGTGGAAGGTTCTGAAAGGACGTACAGAGGGTTGAGGAAAGAAGGTGGGGAATAGCGAGCGACCATCGGCCACAAAGCGTCAATATTAATTAAGGTAATGGCAGGTCGTCGGGCTCAGACTGGCACCGCTGAGTAGCGTTTCCACAATGACGACTAATTATCCCTGTATACTCGGCCTCCTTCTTCACCCTCTCCTACCCTTTTCCTTCCATCAATCGTTCAGCTCACCTTCCCTCAACCATTCCGCACAACCCTCTTCTCCACGACGTACTCGCACATTTTACCTCTACCTCACTTGGGCCCGCACTACCTTGCCTCTCTACCACCCTGCTAACAGGTTCCGCTTATAGACTAGGGTACACACAGCTGGATACGGCCGATTATTTCGAGCTGATAGCTACACCCAAATGCATGTAGCTCGGCGTTAATTATGCACTTGCCCGGATTAGCTCATTGCCCTGCTGGTCACCGAAGGTATCCTGCTATCCTCAGGGATGATCAATCGCAACTATGGATCATCCCTTATGCTAGTCTCCTCGTGAAACGCGATCATTCTACGAATTAACCGAATCGCTTCACGTAAATTTCTCTGTCTTTTCTGAGGATGAGGATGAGGATGATGATTAAATCTTAAACTATACCATAAATAACCCTCGTGTGACGATTGGTATCAAAAAGAGGTCTATCGTAGTAGCGAACCAAAGTGTAATCTGGAATCGATACGGGCAAGTTTGGCGACAAGAAATATTGCGCCGCGAAAAAGTTTTCTACCTTGATCTGACAAACGAGCACCGGATCGCGAGAACGTCGCGCAAATCTCAAGGAAATTCAGAGGTATCAGACACATTTTTGCACCGGGACAGAAAATATTTCACGCGATATTATGTAGACTTTTTTTTTTTTTGTCGAAAGAGGCAATGGAGACGGTAGTGGTCTGGGGAATGTAGGAGTTTGGCGGGCTACATCCCCTCGGAGAAGCAGCTCTATCGAAGAAGTAGCTGACCCGTAAAGAGCTAGCATCGATAAAATTCTTTTACATTACATTACGCCCAACCGATGCGCATCGGTTCAATCTCATAACATTAATGTATCGTGTGTATAGCAGCTCAACAATAATATATGTATAACCAAGTGCACACTGGTTCACGCCTTTCTACAGTTTCGGCACGTAGACATTGCCACTGCGCGGAATCAAATTTCCAAGGGGAAATACTGGAGAAAACATTTTGGTAGAAAACAACGGCGTGTACCGGGTTTACGGGTCGTTAAGCTTTGAATACTCTTCCTACATGTATTTTAATATCCTCTTAGGTATCTTGGCTCATCCAGTTAAGATTCGCCAAGATATATCGATCAACAAAAGAGAACGTAGGAACTAAGTTAGATTCTTGTACATTTATTTGGAGTTTATTCATTTCGAATGTTCAATTTGCTAAATTGCAAATAAGGAAATAATTTGAATAAATACGTAGTACCAGAGACGTGGATTACCACAGCTTGACGAATATTCGTCTTAAAAGCTAATACCTATCAAATTATCCAAGACGGTTCTCTCGCTGACATGGAAGGTTCGAACCCGATGGAATGGAATTATTTTACGTGTGAGATTGAGCAAACCGAAAATGTAATTTTCCTAAAGCCATCGTACGACCCTTTTCTTCTTGCCTGGCAACGATCGGTTCGGGTTCCCGCGGGATGTTGCTTCTAAAATCGACTTCCCAAGCGCAGGCGAATGCTCAGATAAGGTCGCATCGCAGGGAAGGCGATTCGAGAAGATGGATCTGTGGTGCAGAAACCTGTCAGAAAATGTCAACTTCCTCTCGATCACTTAATTTTCACAAATTTCTTATACGAACCTCGACCTGACGTTATGCTAATCGTTTCATCACCTTCGAAACTTGGAGAATCGATCGGTTCTCCAATTTCTCGAAACCTTTTGTTTGCTTCCAAGAAAATGGACGTTTGCTCTTTATGACTCATCGTTTACACATGGAACTTCGGAAACTTTGTGATGGTACGATCAATGCGCTCACTTTAATACGGTTAAGAATGTATATAGGTAGTATGTATGTTAGTGAGTGAAAGTGCACTACTTTGTTTTTCGATAAATTGTTCCATCATGGCAAAAAAGTAATTCCTGTTTCAGAAATATTGAGCAGGAAACACTTTACGACTAAATTAACCACAGCTCAAGATTAATTATCAGAAGATTAATGTTATGTAGTCAACATTATAAATGAGACGCGTGGTAGTTACTCCGACAAATTACAGGATGATACCAGATACTCTTGTAGCTTCTGCCAGCAGTATGCAAGCCAATGAACACGAAATTATCCACTTTGCCTCATAAAAAGCCCTCAATTGAGAATCGAGTTCTTTTCAATCTAACTTTTCACGTTCCCTTTACAAAATACAAATCGTTCAGAATCGAAGTGAGAATAAACTTCTCAATAAAGTCACTTCAACCTGCCGATTTTTTGTTAGTCATCAACTCACTGCAAAATGTGATATCGGTAATAACAAGACAATTCTAGATCGACGTTTAATCGGCTCTGGAGGATTTAGCGGATCGCAAGAGGGTCGACTTGTGGAAAAATGAAAACGCAGCTGGAATTTTAGAGTACGTATCGAGTTTCCCTCGTCGCAAAGAAAGAAACGAACAGACGGATGAAGAGTTAGACAAAGAGAAAGAGGAATTAGAGAACAGCAAGCAACGACGATGTGTGGCACGTCTCCACCGGATTCGCGGTAATGAAACAACGAGGAAGAGCAGAGGCCGACCGTCGGTCGAACCGACGGATTTGGCGAGAATCCAACTAAATGAATCAGGAATGAGCCCACGGTGTGTAAGCTGTAACTCACACCCGATCGTCCATTCAGGTTGGAGTCGCGCTCGAGTCTGGGCAGCTCGGGCACACGCAGTCCCGACAATGAGGATCTAGACCAGACGAATCCACTCCGCGGACCTTTAATTCCTACTGAAAAGCTCGTCCGTCCGCCTCCTTCCGCTCTGTTCCGCTTGAGCTAGCCGCACCAACCCCTACGTAGCGCCGACTCACCCTCTTAGGATATCCGCGACAATGCTCTTCTATTATCTCGGAAAATGAATTTTATTATTGCACTGTTGTCTTAGGCTCGACGCCGGTAGGACAGTTCTTGCCGCCTCGCTGGCTACTCTTACTTTATCAACGTTCTCTAAACCGACGATGGCTAGACGGTTTTCCCCACAATTCTCACTTTTTACCGGATTGCTGTTGTAAGATCGTTGATCCTTTGACGAGTCTCGGTGTTGATTTAAATTTTGTTTCAATTGAATTAGATATATAAGATATAGAAATAACTTAGAACACGTCGACATAAGTAAGTTGATGGGGAAGATCACTTATCTTAGTATGATTTTACAACCCGAAAATATCACGTGAATATTATGTATATTATTAGAATCAAATAACAGAATTAATTTTAACGTGACCACCTTGATTGCATTTAATTTGTAACAGAATATCGGTATTTAAATTCGTTTGAATTTAAGCGGATCGTTCGCCAGTGTTCTGTTCAACACGAATTTTTGGCGCGGTATACGAGTACTATACGGAACCACTAAAGCTTCCATCGAATAATTTTCTGACGTCAGCACGATTCGCGCGTACCGCCAGTGGGAATTTTAGTTTCGGAGCTTGAAACGATGGTGCACTTCGCAGCACGTACAATTGAAGGAGCATCCTGTCGGTTGAGTTTTAACGACTCGCACGTCATAAAACTCTGACAGCGGTTATGATAGCTGCGCTCGCAAAGTCGCAGATGGTTTGTCCGCTAATTGTTACAGTCCGCGTGATTTGCGTAGGCGAAATGTTAGATATGTATTGTCCGTAATATTGCCTGTGGCTCATTCGAAATTTCAAAGGGCCAATGTTTCGGTGTTACAAATGCACGATGTTCGTAACGAGAATAGAGTTTCGCGTAATACGCTAAAATGTTAGAATATAGTTAATAAAGGAATTGTATAAAATCAGATACATATGTATATGTTTAACTACCATTTATAAAATTGTTTGCAATCGAAGAGTCTTGTAACGAAGAAGAAGATAGAACACAGGGGATAAACCTAAATGCAATTATACGTTTAATAGCGAGTCAGAGTAGTTTCTGGACTAATCAACTGACCCGAAAGAAAGCTTTCTCCAAGTCCAGATCCGTAACAACTCTGAGGAATACTATAATCTCTACGTGACTTTTTCCTAGTCTCGTCTCCTCTTATCCTTTCGGATCCCCAACCCTCTCCATTGTTTATCCGGCAATTAGAGAAAAACTGAGGAGCACACAAGGTGGAATCCATTCCCGAGAAACTTCTTTCAACCTTTTCGCAGTCCCGTTGCCGTGAATAATGCACCAAAACTGTTTTTAGTGGAAGCATTCTCACAAGACCTTGGATAGAGATCCAGCGCAAGGATACACCCTAAAAGTCATCGGTAGTGGTTATTGACGCGAAGCTTCCTTCGATGAACTTTGGTCTCTTTTTACCGTGATTCGACCCCAGTGTGAGTTCGAAATAATATCAAGATTTATTGGATCTCCTAACGATCACTATTCCAAGAACCCTGACTTAATAATCGATACTTAATAGTCACAAACGAGCACTGTACTCATCCAAAACTCCTAACGTGAGTACGAATGATCAAAACATCTCGATAACCCTGTTAAAGATCCATCGATGCCAGCAAGCACGATGGAACAAGAAATGGGTGGTTTCAGCTTCCGGGCATAGTGCGGGATCAGTTCGAATCGCAACTAAAACCAACGCGATGGTCGGTCGAAGAATGAGTGGAAAGGGAAGAGACTGGGCATCGTAGTCAAGAGGAAAGAGAGATGAGTCGAAAGCCGCGCGCGATTGAGTGCACGGCCGCGAAGTCACGTACGAGCCAGAGCGCAATCCACGATAAAACAAGATCGAGGGTGTCTCGCGCGTTGAGACGGCGCAAAATCGTCCTCGCTCGAGCCACGAGACAGTTCGTGGGCGAAAGGGGAACTGGTGGAAGCCAAAGGAAAGAGAGGATAAGAGAGGGTAAGAGACTGGGCAAGATGCGCTCTAGCAACGAAAGCACTCGACATTTCCCTGGAATGGGCGCAACGTGCCTCGACGGCCGCACTGGCTTTTTCCTTCGATGGCGCGATTCGAGCCGATACCACGAGCACTTTCGCCTTCCCCTTCATGTACCCTCTCGTCAGAAGGATACCGAAACTGAAAGAGCAAGAGAGAGAGAGAGAAAGCGAGAGCTCGCTTGATTTCCCAGCCGCGTTCACCGCTTTGAGTTATTGCCTTTGCATTTCATCGGCCGATGCGCCACGAATAAATTATTCGAAGACTGTGAGCTTCCTGCCGAATCCGGCGAACTGAATTTCGCGGACAAAAGTCCTTGGATAATTCTACTGGTCTTCTCGGTTGGCTTTAATTCGCTTATGTACATGCTCGCGAATACCTGGCGTCACTGGCACTGCCAGAGTGCACGGATAATGAACCACAGGAAAATGAGCCACATTCAGTTTAATGTCTCATGTAAATGAGCTTAATATAATTATCATATAATTACGCTGATGTTTTAATAATTCTATGCTTTTCGACAGTGTGGATGGTGCAAGGGACACACAAGGTACTTCAATTACTCTAAAAATGTTCCGAATGTAAACACTATGTGCTACGTAATCAGTTTGAAATCCTCAAATATATTTCGGGGAAGAAATCTGTGGACAAATATCAAAACACGCATTTTCGACAATTAATTAGTATTTCAAAATCTGCTAAACTATTATTTACTTATATATCCTCGCATAAATGTAGTATAATAATTAATTGTTTCAGTAATGTGATAAAAACCGCGATATGCGATTACTTGCCAACGAATCCCGGATCGAATCAGAATTACCCGGAGCGCAGAAGATTAATTAAACTCACTCCAAAGGAATCCCATTAGAAGTAATAAAGCTTCATGTTGATTGACTGAACAAAATCAATGCACGTTGCGCCATGACTTTTGACTCTATAAGTACTGGTCTCAATGGAGATCTAGCCGAGACGAGAAATCTCGAGAGAGCTGGATTGCTCTTGGCAATACGTGTGAGTCTTTACCATTTGACCCAAGCAGACGGGTATAGACCAGGGAAAAAGAGCGATGTGGCAACACACATACCCCAATAGAAGAAAAGAGGGCAAAAAATTCCACTGCTTGTAGCTCAAGTTCAAACAGTGCTTGATACAATATCCCTTTTGGCGAGTAATTAGACAAAAATAAAGGTAATCATAGTTAATTATAAATCATTCATTTAAAAAAATATGAGGCTTTCAGTACTATAATATTCATTACAAAACTAAACTGCCATTGGTTAATTGAAGGATTCAGGTAGAAAACAGTACAAAGATAAGAGATGTCCGAGAGTAGTTTGCGCGAAGAGTACCGAGAGTGAGAATAAACTCGTTTTCCACTCGAAGGTGATCTCTTATCGCGCGGTAAAATAGTGAGCGCAGAAAAATACGCAAAAATTGAAGAGCAAGTTTACGTGGCTGGTTCGAGTACATCCGGCTACGGTAGATTGCTGGCGATCGATTGACGGCTGAGCCCGAATTGCACCGATACTTCGGTCTACACAAGCGGATATCACTGATACGATATTTCAGTACAGTTGAAAATAAGGCGACACGACGCGATTCGACGCTTAGGGACATCCCTACCATTGCTACACTCGTGGCTCGCGTGACAAGAATGCGTATCCTATGTCAAAATACATATATTTCCCTCTAAAATCAGTGGATATTACGCCCAGCAAAAGTTCTCCTGCCAAAACTTCAAATGTAGGGGGAGAACCAGTGGAGAGAAAAAGCCAATGGAAGCCTATATTTTATACACCCGTTCCTATACTCACGCGGGTTGTATGTTCGTATCGTAAAGAACGAGGGAAAAGTACTAAAACCAGAAAAAGATAAACGAAGAGGCAGAGAGAGAGAGAGAGAGAGAGAGAGAGAGAGAGAGAAAGATTTTGCGAATTTAGGAAAGAGTAAAAAGTTTCAGGAAAAGTTTCCCGCAGCTTGCCAATTCGTTGTAATGAAGACATCAGAGGTAGAACGAAAAAATGAGGATATATCAGTACACAGTTAGGGGTTTGAACGAGAAAAAGTAAGTGGAAAGTCACGGACTCACTAGTAAAATGACGCGGGGTTTTAATTATTCATGTACGATATAGTACGTTTTGTAAGCGACCCATTTTCCTTTTTATCGGAGTCGTTAATTCGCGGATGATGTCGAAGTCGTGCACACGCGGAGATATAATATTCGGAATGGCAAGCAAGGCTATGCACCGCGTTGCATCGCGTTCCATCGCGTAGCATTTGGAGGCGATACGCTAATGCATCCCTTATGTTTTATGCTTCGTATCATCGTGGACTCGTGTGCAGTGACCTCGATGTCGTTTATGCCTCATCTACTGGATAACGCACGTCACCCATGTCCCTCACGCACCCACTTCCCACTGCTTTTTAATACGTCTGCGACTTCGTCATTCAAGAGAGATGTTATTTACCCCACGGTGCCGGTGCTCCGACTGGCTTTGCGAGCTTCAGCTTTGCCAACAGTCGTCCCCCTCGCTGGCATCTTGTTACGACAGCCGCCTTTTTTTTTCTTCTCTTTATTACTAATGGTCTTCTTTTTACGTTCAGTTACTCTTGATGGTCTTTTAATGTATTCTGCTTGCGCGTTCCCTTGACAAAGATTCGAACTCCGCATGAGTCTCTTCCAGTCTCTTGAAACTTTTCCTCGAAACTGATCATAATTCTAGTCTGGATGTTTATGGAGAAACAAATTTTTATGAAGCATCAAAATATATTGAGAATTTAATTAAGAATATTATGTATTAAATTCTTCAAATTCATTGAATAATCAATTAACCAATATCTGAAATTTATATAAAACAATATTAGAGAGAGATATTTCACATGCATTCGACGAAACCCAATTTCCTCTGATCTCGATACGTTCGTTTGAACTTCGAACTCTGTATATTCCCCTGAAAAATCCCTAGATAGCTTAAAGCGTCCAACCAGTTTGAAAGAGCGCATTCAGATTTCCCAGGAGCTATCGCGATCCACGTAGTAACATGTAAATCAATGAAAGGTAACCCATCCAGGAGAAAGATTTCCAAATGACCCGAACGAATCCTGGGCGACCAGTGAAATATTCAGCGCATCGAGAAAGTTAATTCCACAAGATTAAACAGAAACACGCCCTGGTACAAGCGGTGAAACCTTCCACTGCTCAACGAAAGCAAACGGGGGATTAGAATATTATGGTGGCTATACGTAGATAGATCGATCGCGGTAGGATCCCTCTTGAATAATACAGTGTCTGGTTCAATTAATAAGAAAATCTGCAATCTCTTGAAACGACTCCTTCGCGAGACAAAAGCACAGGACGACAAAAAGAAAAAGGGAAAGAAAGAAGAAAGAAAAAAAGGAAAGTCTACCAACTAGCGTCTTGAGCCCTTCGAGGGGGTTTCTCAAGCCGGTTGAGCCAAATAAGCGAGTATTTATCCAAGAGTAAAGAGTACTGGAAAGGGACGGTACGGTATAGGGTGGCCAGGAAGCAAGGGGCAGCAAGATGAGCAGGCATTCGAGCGAGAGAATCGCACTAAGTGGCCCAAGTTTTCGTTGGTTCGGCTTTCGTTAATTCGAGAAAGAGCCCAGGAGACGGTACCGAACGCGCGTGCCATTTCAAGCTTGGTGCTGCACCGTAAGGTGGATGCGCTAATGTACTTTTGTGATTTGCAATCTAGTCGGCCGAGTTTGCACGGTATCAGCGACTCGGTTCGGCCCGGTTTGACTCGGCTTGGCCCGGCGTTGGCAGCGAGGCAGCCAACGCGCGCCTCTCGTTTTGTTAATTAAAACTTTTCGGGCCCATTGCCGCGAAGCGCCGGCTGCCTCGTGCGAACGGATGCCTTACTCTCGGCTAATACAGTTTGACGTACTGCCAGGATATACTTGCGAGCCACGATCCAGTTCCTGGAACACCCTCGCAAAAGTAGATCTGAGATTCTATTCTCTGACAAGACATTATTAACTCTTTCTCCGTGCGATAAACTCATGTCGAATGCAATAGACATCCAACTATTTTAAATGAAGCTAAAAGGAAACTTTACTCAATATCTTATTCGTGTGAGTGATTAAACATTGCAAGTGGTGCATGTAACACTAACGTGTATCTTGCAACTATGTACAAGTTAATAGACATTTTTGAAGATATTATACACGTGTAAATGCTAACGAGATAAGAGAAATAAAAATGAATACTTTCAGTGCTCATTAAGATCGAGAAACAGGAAAAGAGAAAAACATGCAAAAATGATACTCTTAAGGGATGTATAAACCACATCAATGAATGCGACTCGTCGTTCACGACTCAATCTGTTTCCCTCGTCAACGGAATAATAGATAAAACGCAAGGGTTGAACATTTCGCTGGAATTTCATTTGGAACTGCTGCGTTTGAGACTCCAAGGTAAACGTGCAAAATGAAAAGTCGTACAGAGGCTGCCTCTTACTTTTCATACGCTCGGGGTCGAACACTTATGCCACTGGTGTTCGTGTCTCTCTGTGCCTCTCTGTACATATACATGTAGTTATACATATGCATATAGATATCTACATCCATACATTCTTACCGCGTTTGCGGCATGCAATAAAAGCAGACAAGACACTTTTAACCCAACGAGAGTCGCAGAGGAAAATCTGTTTCACTTCTCTTCTGAGACGATGCAGCAGTGATCCACTTGGCAAAGTGTCCATTTCTTCGAGGATGAGAGAGTATAATTTTTGCAGAAGATTGAAAATGTACACCGTGACTCCTCTAAACGAGGCGTCGCGTGCCGTTTGGCACACTTGAAACGATTTCTAGATGCAAATATTTTTCGTACCGCTTTGTTGCAAAAAAATTCATCCGTTCATTTGCAAGGGAGATTATTCTTCCGAATGAACGGCTGTCCAAGTAAAACACTTTGGTTTCTCATTGCTGCTTCCAGAATGAATAGGATCATTTAGAGGGTAATAAGATTAAAATCTTTTATTAATTTCAATCGTCCCGTTAGAATTACTCTTCAGAATTTTAACAATGCTTGGACTGCCGATATTGCCACCGTAGCATTCTTCTGTCTCATTCCAAAAGCTTTATTGTTTCTCCAGAATCCTTTGTTTCGTCAACTTTGTCGCGCGGGCGCTCGCGCGAAACACAATTTTGCAACCGAAAACAAACAGATCCAGCCACCGAAAATAAATAGAACGAATGTGATTTACCATTCGAAAGCAGAAACGAAACGTTTCCATGGGTAAAGCGAAAGCAAAATATGCTACAATTTGTCCCAACGTTCGTGGAAAACACCGGTAATTGGGACACGATGCTCTCAAATGAATAGACATAGACGCAAATTAATCTCTCCGCTTGCCTATTAAAATACTTCCTTTCTAGTGGCTATCGGTCAATTCTCATATTCACGTCACACATAACATGGATATAGACTTTGTCAAATGTACGTGAAAATCCGCAGCTTTTCCATTTTATTTTTCCCTGTGGATCTAGTCATTATCCGAGTCAACATTGATGGCATAAAATACACGGAACGTTATTTCGCTAAATTTATTCTGACGAGTAAACTGTGCATATTTATACAAATATTAAGTTAGCCGAATGAAAAAAATTCTTAACGATTCGGTTAAAGAACACGCAATAAGTGCCACTCTCTACGATAAATTTGCAAAGTTTGCAAAAAGTTCCAAGTGATTTCTTTGAGTTGAAATCAATCTTTAACTTGAGAGTGAAATTTAGCGTGTGTCTTTCAAGGTACTTACGCACGTTTGAGGGAAAGGAATGTCCCATTAAAGGTGTAAAGTCGAGAAGGCAACCGCGATGTGCATGCACACACACACACGCATGAATCGTTCTTCTCGCGGCAAATAATAACACTGACAGACAGAGTGAGAAAAGGAGATAGGAGATGGGGCGCGTGCAGTGCAAAGCGGTAAGAACCGCACGAGTGATTTAGTGTAACGACTCAAGAGGAAGCGGTTTCGAAGCTTCAACACAAGGACACGACCACAGGAGGAGCTACATGCAGAGGATACAGAGAAACGAAAGAGAAACGTTTCGAGCCTCTGGAACAACCAGCAGTAATTAACAATGCGAACTTAATTCATTAAGTCGAGGTCGCGGAGGCGCAAATCGCGCAACTCCTTCCTACACTTCAACTCTATCTCAACCTCAGGGAATTATGTCTCTACAATCGTACCTCCTATTCGAACGCTTGTGTTCGTAAGCATTAGTTGGTGAACCATAAATAGCGAGAGATAAAGATCTTAATTGATTACATTTGAATTATACGAATTTCTTTTCTGTACGTTTCCTTTGAGCTAAAGTAAAAAGCCATTTTATTATTTGAAATTGAATAATTTCAAACCGTTCAACTCTATTTTCCTAAACGTCAAGACTAATAATTAATGTGTAATAATATAGGTCTTTGTAAAGTCGTTTGAAAATATTATCGCGAGAAGGTGGAATCTGGCGTTAACGTTTGCTAACGGGTCATAGAAGTACTAATCTTTCTTCCTGTTGGCCGAAAGCTTTTTTCTTCTTTTCCGAGGGGAAGAAAACGAGGGGGAAAAAAAGTTCTTTCTCGCGGGCAAAAATCCTACGCGGAAGCGAACAATTAGCTCCTTCCTAGCGGGACGTCTCTGTGAATTCGGGATTACGCCCGGTAACAATGGGCTCCGCGTCCGCCGTACCACGCCGCGAGCGGGCTTTGTCATCGGCGATTTGTTGCGGCTCGGCCTCGTTAGCGAAGCTGCGGGGACGAGCAGACACTTCTGGGTTCCGTCGCGTCGGCTTCGATCTTTTTATGGCTGGTTGCGGCTCCGAACCCCATTGCTAGGGGTGAGAAAGGAGTTGGTAGATTTTGGGAACTTCCATTGTGTTTTGCATGGAACACCTAATTACCTTCCCCTAACATCGGAAATTAACAAATTTGTTCTTTCAGTTTCTGCACTTCTGCATATTTCTACACGTTCCTATAGAGAATTCGAATAGACGCACTCTATGCGGCACAATTTCCGAGACGTTCCAAATGCAATTATATATACATTAAATTTTTATTATGTAAGCTTAATTAGAGAATCAACAGATAAGATTGACCGTAAGCATTAAATCCTCTGCGATATGGAAGAAAACAAAATGTAAAAGGAAATGGTTTCAAAATAGTCAGATAGTATGCAATAACGAGGAATTAGTGACGGAAGAACAGACAAAGTCAATAAAATTGCAAGCAGACTAGACAGGGACGATCCAAAAGTAGTGTAGAACCAATGACAAGCGGACGATCAAGTTTCGTCCGAACACTACAGCAAATATTACGACAACTGGTCGTAGCAGCAAAAGCAGCAGCACCAGTAGCACTAGGAATCAGCAGTTGGCTGTTTATTTTAGCTTGTTACTCTTATGTGCGCACGCTCTCGATTTTCTGTGTCTGGTGGTGCTGCTGCTCTCCTTTCAGGCCGAAGGAGAAAAGCCAGATACGAGTGAACCCCTGTTGACTCACCAGCTGTCGTTTGCTCTCTTTCTCTCATCTCGTTCAGTAGCATCCTGAAAACCCAGTTTTTCCCTCGACCGAGCCTCTTTCCTTCTTCTCCGAAATATCTGCTGAATTTTCCCACAGCGTCTCGGCCTCCTCGTCCTTTCAAGACGCACCCAATTCCTTCTCCTACCTCGTTTTCCTTTTTCCGCGACCAACTACGCTTCTATATGTATATCTGTACACTATCGATAGTGAAGATTCGATATGGGTCAAAACACACTATTAATTCCTTCATTATGGCACACGAAATTAGAATAAAAATAAAATAAAAATTCAAAGATTATTACATTGTTTCCCCTTTCACTAAAATTCTTCTAAATGATAATTCCAAAGAAATTGTATGCAGAGGCGTTATTATTTTATATCGTAAAGTTATTCGTATTAAGAATGGCAAATTGTGCAAATAAATGGGTTAACGGAAGTTAGAACGAATTTTGCTGTATTTGTGATATTCTTCTCGGAGCTGTCTTTCAAGCCCGTTCCATCGAAGTTCCCCTTGCCGTGTGGCGCTATTACCTTCGCGCGTCAGAGATATCAATTTTTCGTGGGGACTGGGGAGTCGGTGGTAAATTTATGATTGCAAAGACCGAGGCTTGCGTGACAGAAAGCAAGGGATCCCCCCTGAACACGTTTGACCTTATTTGATCGTGTTTTCTGTCGCTTGATCGACGGGAAATTCTACCATTTCTTTACTGCTTATGCTGGAAAACCCGTATCGGAAACTTCTTTTAGATTGACCCCAGAAACGTAATAACGGTTAACTCAAAATTTATGTTCCCACTGTTGCTTATTCCATCCCCTATTGTGGTCTATCGCTGTGTTAAGATGCCCTAATTAAGTTCACTAGTTTACTCGTTTCCATTTTCAACGACACAATTCTAAAACTGTACTTACTCATTAAAATTTTTCGCAAACTTTCGGTACAATAGATAATTATCAAATCTGGGGTAAAAGCACCGATTTTGGAACAAGTTTAATCTGCGTTAATGCAGAGATTGAAATGGTAATAATGACAACCTTGGGTTGAACAGTGTCGAAAATAACAACGGTAATGAGCCATGTGGCTTTAATGTGTTATTACAACCCCGAATGGAAATAATTGCGAGGATTAGAGGGTTTTACCGTATTTACTGCGTTATCGTCAACATTCAACTACAAATATTCGCTTTTAAGGGATACCCATTGCTGACATTATATTCCTTAACGATGTTTAAATGCTTACTACTGCATTGTAATATCGCGTAACAACGATGAAATCGTAAGCGAAACCCGCAAAATAATGGCAGATCAATTTCCAAACCGTACGCAATAGCAATAACAGGTTTCCAATACAAAGGGTACTCGTGCATAATACGACAGCTGGAATATTAACAGCTTTGCCCAAGGATTATGAGTATACGATTAATTAATCCATGCGAATTGTTCGTGTATTCGTCCGAACAGAATCGATTTTGTTCGCAAGCGGATTACAAATAACTAATGTTAATATAAATCTTTATTACCTAAAGCTGAAAAATAAATAATCGCGCGTGGACTCTCTCTCGGGAAGAGTAAATGAAAATTTTCAATTTTTTACAAAATGTATTTTCGAACCAGCCATACGTATTACTTAAGTCGATACGCATTAAACGATCTCAGCTGTAAATGAAATATTATGTAAATTTCAAAAATGTAGCTTTAGAAAGCGAAAATAATGTTAAGCGTGATACAACACAGCACAGAATTCAACATAAACCGTATTTAAATACATAATTCTAAATCAGTAACATTGCATTCTGTTAACATTGCTTTCTAACTATTTTTCCTGCAAGTTACAGTGATGAGTTGGAATAAATGTAATTACCGAAACAATATAAATAGAACTGAGTGACATTAAATTCAACATTCAAACCCTTCGTACGAATCCCCTTAAGGAATTTCCATCCGACACTCAGCGTATTTTAGATATTTATCGGATGTCCGCCGCAGAACGATGTCGAAACTGGCATTCACCAACAGAACGCAAAACTCGATTAGGAGTTAATGCCTGGAAGGCGGATGCTCCCGAGGAGTATTGTCTTCGCGCGTCCGTTACTTGCCAGCAGAAGCAGAAAGGAGCGCTCGGTGCTAATTCCATGCTGGCGCACATTGTCCTTCCGCTCGTATCTATCTGGATGCGTCACGCCTCGTAAAAGGGATCTGGCAAGTGTCTCTAATGCAGCGTTATTGCCGAATTTAACACCGCCATCGTAAACGTTATACCGTCTTGCTGTACGGGTTTCAAATAGAAGGAACCAGAAAGATAGAGACGAGATAGGAGCTAAGAACACTCAAGATTCCTTCTAACTGACAACTATTTTTGACGATGATGCACTGTTCTGACCTCGTATAAAGTGAAACTTATGGATACGACTAGCTCTAACGATATCGGTTTGAAACTGTTGAAAGGACTCGCGCGTCTAGTCGGAAAAACTGCTGAGTGCATTGCCGACAAATGGCCACGAGTACCATTTATCACTGAGAGTAAAGCAAGGTCGCGGGGAGCACAAGAGATAATGGAACTTTTTATTGTAAACGAAATGACATAGAGAGTTTTCCGATTTTCTTCTTTATTCTTCTTTATGATACAGAAATCGGTGTAGTTGGGGCTAATTGATCCTTCTGAATTAATTGTTTTTTACTACTGAGGACATCGTACGATTGGTAACAACGTACAAAATACTATCACGGATTAAAAAAAGTTTAAAATTCAGATTTGCATATGAATTATTTATATTACACGAAATAAATTTTTTGTAATTACTCTACTGACTAATTTTTTACCCTACTGCTTTTGATTTTAATTACTCATTTTATTCTAAATTGGCAACTGATGCATGCTTTCACAAAGTTCATAAAAGGACTTTCAATTCCCAAAAAACAATTTGAAATATTGGATCAAATTAGATTGCCACACTGGAATAGCTTGCATAGACTGTATATCGTTGCTAATTTTTATTATTTACGATCAAACGACGAGACAAAATTTTAGAAATGTCGACAGGAAGCTATGCGAGACGAAAATTATTATACTAATATACAGAGAAATAGTTCTATACATTGCACGTGGAATAACACACTGCTAATAATTCCATTAATACGTGGAAATATTTCATGAGCAACCAAAATTCAATGGGCAATCGCAATATACCATCGCTATGCAGAAAGAAGTCCCACCGATTAGCACCCGCACTCCAAAACAAACAATACCTTTAGCAGTCCATGGCCGACGAAATTCCGATAATGAACAAATGGCTGGGACAAAATATATGTGTCGTAGCAATAATAAAATCAGGGAGCTCTGCGGAAATTCGTCGATTTAAGCGAAGCCACAGCGGAAATAATTTTGCGAGTGTAGCGAAGTCAATAGGCCACTGGTTTAAATAATGCGTGAAACGACAATACATCCGACCAGCTATTCTGATTGTCGACGGTACTACTGTATCTAGATTATTAACATCGAGCCAACATTAAGCAAGAGTACTGTAGATAAGTATGTCTGAAATATTTATTCTATCTATTCTTTGAAGCTATGTTATTAAAGAGAAAGTTAAAAAGAAAATTGAGAAAAATGTCTAATATTCTTTTGGTTGAAATTGGGAAAAGTTTGGTAAGTGTTACTTTGTGATACAGGCATGTTGAGAGCGTACATGCAAGTCACCATAGCGAAAGGGTTAATATCGTTAATAAGCCGTCTTACATTAGTTAGATAGAGTTGGCCGTACTACGGTCAGTTTCGCCCGAGAGAACTGGTTAAACGCCTAATTTCCAAGTAATCTGACAGGCATTTGGTAGAAGGTGGAAATTTGTAGTTAGATTCTAATTCTAAGTCGTGGCAATGTGATATAATATCTGGAAAGGTGATTGAAATTTAGTGTTTATTTATAACAAATGTTTAAATTAGAGTACAATGCGCCAATTATTTATTAATAATTTATATATACTTTTGATTAATTCTAATTCGGTTAAATATATTATATGCCATTTGTCTAGTTATTAATTATATTGTATAAAAGTACGTAAGCTGGTTGTCAAAAGCGGTCATTTCTAGATCGATTTCTTCGATAACGAGCAGCAAGAATGAAACTTCCATATATATTGTTTTACTTGACAATTACGCATAAAGTCAGCAAAGAACAGGCGATAAATTAATTTCTCTGGAGATTTTCAACTCAAACTAGTTTCATAATGATCGGTATAGTTAAGGAATCTGATTCCAGGACTTTTACAGTCTTGCTCTTGAGTCGACGAAGCAGAAGTATTTTCCAAAGTCGAAGTAGCAGAAGCAGAGCAGAGGCATTAACAGAGGCTTAAGATCGAAAGAAATTAAAAAAGTTCACCAATTACGGAGTTAATCGTTACAATGCCGATAACGAACACCCGGTAGAGGTGATGCTTGGCAAATCGATCGATACACTCCTTTTATCCGCTTTGTCCGTTCAAATGGAGACTCGACCTACTTTCCCATAATTATCAGCCAGTTTAATAAAACTCATCGTATGCAAGGATAAAGTGGATTTAATTGGGAGTGCAGGTATGCACACACCTGCTTCCTCATCTGATTCTAGAAAAAAAAAATAATTCACGGTCACAACGAAAGCTTCGGGTTGCGCCGGGTGCAATGATAGAATTTCCGAATTCAATTCGATTTAATAAAAAGATAAATGGATTTCCAGAGCTGTAGCGAACGTTCGCGACCTAAATTCTCCCGCTCGACAAGAACGGAATAATGAAACCCTCGACGGGTTAGCCCATGTAAAATTTGCCCTACCTACGGAACTAACGACTCTGTTTCTCTCTTGCTCTCTCTCGTTCTCTCGTTTCCTATGCTGAACAATTTTTCGCAGGTCCACTCCACCTGAAAGCCGTTTTTATCTAAACAATTTGCAAATTGGCATGCTCCAGGCTTTTCGGCTCTTTCATGACATTTTTTAGCTGTCCAACACGAGGGGACACATTTAGATTCACTGATCCACCAACACGTGCATGTTTAATCAAACTTGTTAAGTGTATTATAACATTTTATCTGTCATATGACAACAACCCCATTTTTTATCCTCGAAAAGTATCCGAATGTAAATTAAAAGACCAGCAGAAAGTCCAATGAAAAATGTAAACGAAGCAAAGGTCGAAAATTGACTGAAAATTCGCAAGGGAAAGAGAAGGAGTGGGGTAAGAAAAAGGTGGAACTGTGGTATCGTGAGAAAAATCAGGGACATTCGAATGCTAAACAGCACTGTTAGCTTATCTCGCAGGCCTCTACGCCACGAAATAATTCGAATGAGAAAGACCGCAAGAGGAAATACAGGCTAATATTATGCTAATTTAATATCATCCGAGCGCTTTCGCGATGTGTTTCCTTAAACTCACGTGGAGCCAACTGTTCATAATGAATTTCTCGCTGCTCTAATGCGCGGGGAAACACTTGTTTAATAACCATTAGCATACTAAACAAAGCGCGAGGCAGAGGTTCTCGGTTTACGAGAGCAACGGTAGCGTTGAAAGTCGAATGCAAGGTAGTCACGTCTCAGGGTGGCCAATGTTGAGAAACCAACAATCAAACCTTATTCCAATAATTTTAAATATATAAGTAATTTTGGCCAGTTTGCAAAAGCAATTAAATTGTAAAAAGTTTCACCAAAGCAAGACAATTAAAAAATTTGAATTTATACAGTAACATCTCGATAATGTACAGGGACTAGAGTTCGCGAGAGGAACTGTGGTTAGAGCAATACGGTGTAACTTAATTACAATGTGTTACTTGGCAGTCGCCAGGACCGTAATGCTCATCGATATTTTAAGTACGTTTTTGAAGCGGGATTTGGGGCAGCTTTAAATAACATTTACCAAAAGTTAGCCAGGGCATTAAGTGGTTAAGAGCAGCGCTAATGGCTCCGGCGCATGGTTACGTATATACTCATTTTACTTATCGGATGGCGAAGTAGGTGCGGAAAAGTGTGTTCAGCCACACGTGATTCGGTGGTAAAGCTTGGGATCCATGTTCCCGGGGTTACCTTAGGGTCACTGCTACACTCATTAAACCCGCTTGAACCCTCGTAAGGGACCGCTTTCGGGAAAACTACCAATTACCTTCGCTATTCGTGACACTACCCCTCCGTTGACTAATAGCACACCGCGCTTGTCTAATTATCTAACTTGTATGATTTTATTATAGTTTTATAACTTAACTGCAATTCCAACTCTCCGCAAAGTTTGAATCTTTATCGAATTTTGATCTGGGCTAATCCATAAGATTTTCGAATACAAGCATAAATTAATTATATTAATTTTTAATTTTGTATTTTATTAAATTCTACCCACTCTTATATTATTCAAATATGTTAAAGGTGGTTTAAAACAAGAGAAAGGTGTATTCTGGATTTATAGCTGTTTATATTTATGACTTACAAGTTTTTCAACGTGTGGTTACATTGTAGAACGCGAAAGTTAAATTATAATGAACTAAACGCGAGAAAGCGGAAAATCACTTTGGTAAGTTTATACGTTTCGCCTAATTGTATGCTGTTAAAATAAATGCAAGTAGGTATTCAGTGAAGCTTTATTATATGCTGCGGAAAATGCTTGAAATATGTAGAATAAATCTCGCTGGGCAAACGCGTATCTTCAAAAGTCCATAATAACAGTTCTTTGAATTTTTAGAGAATTCAGTGCAAATACAATAGCTTTCATTAAAACAAGTGTTTCGTAATAAAATTACACAACCATAGTTATATGAGAAAATAATGACGATTTTTTTCTTTGACGATGTAGCTTCTTAAATAGTTTTTTTTTTAGTGCCTTTTGGCCGTAACATATCGAAATACGTTTCAGTGGAATATTTAACTAGAGTTATAAAAATCCGCATTATACGGGGTTCTACTGTATATCTTCTTTTCAAACGAATATAAACGTTGAAGAGAACACTAGACTCATGAATGTACACTACATTCAGTAAGACAATGAAAGATAGTACAGAAAGTGGACTTTAAAACCCTTTGGATGACGAACAATTTGTAACGAGGACCAGGATATAAGCAGTTCCATTTCCAGTGGACGAGGTATTTTTAATTCGAGTCAGAAATCGCTTGCGAGAGGTGCGAGAGGAGAGTTCCACGCGGTCGTATCGTCATCTTTCGGTATTACGATCACGTCCCATGCTCTCTTCCCTAACTCCACGCGGCTGTCTTTATGCACGGAATCGTTACTAGGGAGAGTTTCGTCCCGCTTTATTCTACCTTTTCTCTCGCTTCCTCACTTTCTACCCCCTGCGAAGCCAGCTGCTCTGGTGCATCAGTGGATCGGTGCACGTCGAGCCGCAAAAATACACGGTGAAGATGCATTGCGCGAGCTGGAGACGCAGCTGGAGATCAGCGATGACGACCAGAGAAAAGGAGGTGGCGAGCCATTACACCAACAATTTCGCTGTGCGTGCTTCGACATGATCTTAAAGCGGCAAAGACGCGAGAAAATGTATTCTCGAAAGGAAACGACCGCGATGGAAGGTCTCTCTTCGAGCGTGTACCCAATGTAGCCCAGTCGAAGCGTCGCAGTCTCTCTCCTTTCAAAGACTCTTCCGATGCCATTTCGCATATCGACGCGCTATTCCCTGAGAACCTATGACGGCTCGATGGAATGAAATAAAGCGATCGTTGCCATTCAAGGCATCTGAGTAGTCATCGTTATAGCTTATGGTTCGACTTGTCGTCACTTCGGCTCTACGACAACTCAATATCAGATAGTAAAGCTTCTTTCGCCAGACGAATGAACGCCAGCTAATACCGATGTAAAATTCCCTTGCTTGAGCTTGATCTTTCAATGAGCCAAGAGTGACAATGATAGTTTTACGTTCCATTGTGTTTTGGCAGTCCTATACGCGAGGGTTTACAACTGAAACAGTATCGTTCGAAGGGAACGAATTTGCAGGAATACGCGAGGTTACCATTCGAAGAATGTCAGCATTTAGCACGCAGTGGGAACATTGCTATTTCACCGTCTCGCTCTGCTGCCGGTCCGTACATCACCACCGGCGCGTTAAAGCCCGAAGGATCGGTTTGTTCGCTATGAAATTCCTGTCACATATTCTCCAACCACGGTGACAAAATTCGCTCGCGAATCAGACCAACCGACAGAGTGCACGCTGGCGACCGTCGAATAATCAGCGAGCTCGCAGGAGCCCCCGAATTTCGAAATTGCCCCAAAAGTAGATGCAGCGGTTAAAAGGCAAAAAAGGGAGAGGGTGAGAGGAAAATAGCTTTGACGAGTTGAGCGAACAGCTTCACGCAGGGTTTGGGTACACCATCGAACTGTCAAAGGGCAAAGGGCTAAAGCAACAAATTTAAAAGGGTCGTAAAGTTCATAAGGGCGAATAGCCCTAAGCGATCGCGCAGTACAAACTTGACTCACGAACAAACGAGGAAGCAAGGAGGCAAACAAGCAATGTCAGAAATGGAGGAGGCGATGGTGACGGTAGCCTCAGAATACACAAACCCTTTCGATGGGATCGAGATGGGCGAAGGGATAACCACGTGGCAAGATGACAGAGAACCGAAGCCAATAGATTCCCGATGGGGGATGACAGGCGGTGAACTCGGTCTCTGGCCAGCACACCGGCTGGCAGGGTACTCGATGTCGTGGATACTAGGAGGGCTGGCTGCCTAGCAAACAGCCGCTCCTTCCGCTTCCGGCCTCCAGAAGAGGCTTACACGGACGAACGGCCGTCCGCATTCATAATCATTGGTTTAGATCTGGCAGTGGCGGCAAGGTAGGGTGGTTGGTGCAGCCCTACCGCCAAACGGGACATCTCGGCTATCTTTGCCGGAAGGGCTGGTCTCCTGCTGCTCGCTAGCTTGCTCACTAGCTTGCTCACTAGCTTGCCTTGGCCACTCCAGCCCGAAAGAGGAGGATCTCGGGATCTTGGGATCCGGAGGCGGCTGTTTAAGTGGCCGACGATAAGATAACGTCCGAAAGCTGGGTAACGGGCAATTAATTCGGGAGTAGCTTGGGTAAACAGAGTCGAGAAATTAAAAGCTATTTGTCACGGCCGCTCTACAAGAGCAAGAGACAGGGGGCGCAAGTGCACATGCTCTGAATTAAGATTGGCCTGATAAGCAGGGCTGCCAGCGTATACCATCCGCGACTCTCTTTACCACTCCCTCTCATTCTCTCGCGTCTCTTTACCTCTCTGTATACACGTGAATTTCAACTGGCTCCCTTGAAAAAAAGGGATCGTAACGTCGTCAGAAGATTTATCTCAGATATTAATCTCCCGGCTATGCAAACTTTTGTCACGACTGTTTAACGGGCGAGACAGGAAAAGAGGAAACGCGGTGAACTCTCAGAATGAATCTAACGATAAATAAATAATATGACCAGCATCAAAGCGGTACCAGTGTCGAGCACTCAGCGTAGTTTTTGCAACGTGCCCTGAATTTTTGAGGCTCTTTTCCCCTGAAACGGTCCCGCAGAGGGGTCTGAATTTATAGGTAGGTTTACCTACTAATTACCGGAGCCAGATGGCGGACGTTGGAACTAAAACGCTCGGACGAGATTCTTCTTGCGACGCGACGCGATGCTAACGCAATGTCTCGCGTGACAGCCTGCAGTTTAATGATCATTGAGCAATTAAGATAACCGGCTGCAGTACACGCTTCTTACCTTATCCGTTATCGCGAGAATCGCGCGCGTCCGTCATCGTCTCGTGCCACTATCTCGCTTATCCGAGATTTTCTTACCTGGAAAAGAAACGGGATCGATAATTAATACTGCTCCTGCTCTGGAATAACTCTATACTGGTAACAATGTAACTAGCACTTGTGCAAGATGATGATACCTTTGTACCCAGAATAAAATACACGTGTATCGTACCATAATAATATCGCATTATCGTGTTGCGAGTAGCACCAGAGGTAAACGCAGTATTGAGCGTACCGACGAAAATATGCGAATAATATTTCCCATAATAAAGTCGAGAACCGTGATACGGACGAGTACACGTTACATAATTAAAATATAATTCGTTGGATTTGAACATAGAGGTTCGCGTGAGTGCGATACTCGAGCGTCCTAAATGATCGTGCGGGGAGGTCAGTAGAGGAAATAAAAAAAAGAATGTCAAGTGGTAGAAATGCAATTTAAACCCCCCACTAGAAATTTTGCAGGACTTGCGAGAGCAGCTTGTATTACCTTCGCTCGTGTTAATTTTCCACGTAACACTCGTGCATGAACCGTAGCAAAACGCAGAGCGACCGGAAATGCCTATTCAAATAGCATACTCTACAGAAATCAGGAGAACCGGGTGCAAAACCAGCACACCAGTGGCCGTACCTCTTATTACAGTGAAAATACTGGCATAGTTATACGCACGTGTAAAGAGCATTCGCAACCGAACGAAAATGTTTGTTGAACAGCAATGTTGGGCAAATTCAGAACTACGAAAAAAACATTCATTACGCCTGAATCGTTAGCTTCCAATGAATATTTCCCGAATTATTCTCATTGCGAGTTTAACTGGCGCAAACCGCGATCCTGTGTTTAAAATCCGATATTTTTCTGGCACGGCCTGCACGCGTGACCATCCGCGGAGACACGCCAGACGAGGCGTCGCGTTGAGGGAGGAAAAAAAAAAAAATTTTTTTGGCAACCACCAACGACACTGTTTAGCCTTTTAATAAGTACCGCACTAACAAGGTCGAGTGTTATTTCAGAGGATTCAGGGTGTGACGGTACTGATTTCTGGTTTTGATAGTGGCTGAAAAAGAGAGGCGAAAAAATGTGCAATCGGAATGTCAACGAGGGATTGTGTGGAGACGGTAATATCGCGGAGGGATCGTGGCATCGATGTGGCTGCGGCAGCGGTGACAGTGGTAGCGGCGGTGGCGAGGACCCCGATATAAAATCGTCGAGTGTTTGGTCGGGCCTTTGAAGTCCGCGCGCTTTTAAATTACCAAACGCCAAACGTTCCTGCTTTAATTAGAGAACTCCGGACGGGTGCGCTCGAGGGCCGAAAAACAAACTCTGCGCTACGGAGAGAGATCGGCAATTTTGCAATTCGAGCCGGACACGCTCATCGCCACCGGTCACGTTCGATGCCCTTACATCGGTTCTCCCTCCGAACTTTATGAAGAAAAATTCCCGTCGATATTGCCCTGTTCCTGCTTCGAGTGCCATGGAACACTGGTTTCGAGCGAAATGAAACTGGTTCACGCACTCGCTACTATTGTTCTCTGCTGCTCGTGGATTTTCACGCTGCCGCGGTCAACATCGTCGGCTTTCCTATTCTCTCCCTCTCTCTCTCTCTCTCTCTCACGAATATTCAATTCCGAATCCGATTTCGGATAATCAGTTTAAAGGTTTAGTGTGATTTCCTGTATTTTCCACGCATTTGAAGTATTCAGTTTTAACGAGTTTCACCGCGCATTGTTTGATACCTGGTTAGGAGGACTTAGGGGAAGTACTTTTCTCCGAACGATCGCTACCCCTCCTTCCACTGAAATCTTATTGCAATAGTAAATTGCGGGTAGCGAGCCTTTATTCAGAAGTCTTGAAACACTTGTTGAAAGGCAACTCTGCGAGAAGGAACTTTCAAAACCATTACGTTATTCGAATTTTTAGTGAGTTTCAATTAAAACAATTCGTCTTTGCTCGAGGCGTACTTTGGTAGAAATTCAATTACTCGGATTAACCGACACAAACTTAATGTACACGTTGCAGTACGCTATTATCCCGTTGTTAGTTAAATGGATCGAAATTCCTTTATCATAAAATGAATGTACAAGAGATCGTTTCCTAGCGCTAACTTTGAAAATGAATCAGCTCCTCAGATGCATTGATTTTTCCAAGAGTCTTGTTTACATCGAGTTCCGAAAGAACTCGCCGCGACAAGCCAATTGACAGGGGAATGTATGATTCAAAGGGACATAAGTAGCGGCAGGTAGGTTGAAATCGACTGCGTGTGGGATAAGATGCCAAGGGAAAGAAGGACGACAGGTGGCCCAAGCCATGAAGAATTCAGCCCGCTCCAGTTCTCCAGTAGGTTCCTGCATAAGTAATGCACTGGCGCTTGCAGTTAGAGTGGCGAACCTACTTTCGCCGCGTGCGCAAAAGCCGCTATACTGTATACTCTATAGGTTGATTCGGCTCTGAGCCTCCTATGTACTCTATATATATGGATTCAGGCCGATATCGCGAAGCCTAGCACGCGATATGCAGGTTATAAGCGCCGGTTACCTTTATCGCCACCTGCTTCGGGCATTCTCCTATTCCACATGGCGCACGCTACTAACTGCAAACCTCGGAAATCTCTGTCGTGTTCTGTCACTGGTTAGTCGCCACAGCGTTAAAGTCTTTTCGGTATATTAGAGCTTCGCGAAACTGATATCAATGCGAAAGTAGACGTTTCAGTGGCGACTTTCGTTCAAAGGGGGCTGACGAAGTTTGAATATGCATAAATAGTTATTGCTAGCAGATCAATAAGCTATAACCACTTTTCAACAACTTTCCTTAGGTTTAGGAGTAATATTAATATCAATAATCGTTATGAAAGAAAAACACAGCATATTAAGAGAAGAATTTGTTACAATAGCTCCTCAAGGCTCTGACGATTATGCCGAAAGTTATTGTGCTACCACGGGCCGATTAGTCCCACTGGTAATTATACGCCCAATTATCCATTCTTCGGTGAGAATTCTCTATGCTCGGCGAGAATAATGTAAAAGTGCTTGCTGAAGGGACGGTTGCATCGGGTTGGCGAGGGTAAAATCGCGCTCATGATGCAGAATGAACCAACGAGGCCACCACCGCTGCTGGTGGCAATTGTCCCGTAAACACGTTCGTCGAAACCTCTCGACCGTATATCTATATATCCACTATATATCTACATATCTATATTTAAACGAGCCGGTTAAAACGAATAGGCTTGTTAGCAGGAAGTGACCACTCGAGCATCGGATTGCCGTCGTCTCCATTGAAAGCGATCGTGGATCCAGATCCGGATCGCGGGGAAATCCAATAAGCGTACGTCGGCCGCTTGTCAGCGGTATTGATTAAAGATTAAGTATTAAAGCCCGCGACGCGCAATATCAATCAGCCGCGCGTTGTCATCCGAGGCAATATATGTGTCAGGGAGCTGCATCGGCAAATAAATTCGAGTCAGCCCGGACGCGGCTCATTATTAACGCTAATCCGCCGTTCGACGTTGTCCGGCTATTAATCTGCATCGAACCGGCTTTCAAAATATCACCCCTCGCGTTTGATCTACGACCCAGTGACTAAAGTCACCCAATGGCTATTGCTCGGAGATAGATACGTAGACGGTAAAGTTCATCGTTTATTAAAGAACACCAGTGACATCTTGGGGCTAATCTGCAAAAGGCAGATTATAGGTTTCAACTTTTCACTACTCGTATAACTGGATACAATGCAGGTGGTCGAATGACACGTTTACAAAGGCCTTAACCCTCTAACTCTAAGGCAACGTATCATACATGGAATTGGTACAAAAAACGTATATGGTTTTTTAATAAGATTTTCAAATAAGGATTTTCAACCTAGAAAATAGATCCAGTGAAAATGAATTTTTAATATCAATCTAAATTGACAGTCATTTTCAAAACAATTGTTAGACCTTTCTGATCATCCAATAACACGTTCAAATCAGCTTCCCTCTTCTCACGGGATATTCTGGTGAACTAAACCATCAACGGCATAACTGGACCATTTAAAAAACAATATTCCCGAGGTGAAAACTACAATGGGCACTTATAAAAATTGCATCTGTCTACCAACTGGTCACCTCTCCATGCTGCAGGAGAGTCGTTCGAGCTAAACTTCACTCGTGACTGAAACGCTTCCGCTCTTTTTAATAAATAAATCGGTAACACCAAATAAATGGATTCAAAAACGCGACTGAATGCATCAACATTTGATAGCACGACAAATGCCTCATATTTGATATCTCCGATCAATGCTAAATTCGATCCATTTTTTCCCTCCCATATCGTTTTTCCCTGTCAAGTGTTTAATTGTAATTGATGGTTTTTCAGCCATAGCTGAAGGGTAGTTTAACCGTTCGTATATCGAAGCGTAGTGTGCACATATTTGATTTCAGTGAAATTTAAAGCCTTACAGTTTGGTCGACCGAATTAATAAAAACTGATTGCCGTTGTTGAAATTGCTTTCCAGGTGGTTTGCTGTAGAATTTTTTCAAAAACGATCTTGTTACAATGGTAAATACTTGTGCCTATTATTGACTAATATACGAGTCCCATAAAGATAAACGAATGGAACAACCAACAGAAATGTTAATTGAAAAAGAATTATATGTCAATATCAGAAATGCTCTTGTAAAACGAAATCCAGCTATGCGTCGAGTATTAAACTCATTACTTTGAACATAATAGTCCTTGACAAAATTGTCAGGAAAAAATGCAAATATCGAAATTCCAACAAACTGTGGATTTTCAAATAACGCAGATGCAAAAACCTTTTCCTTCAGCGTTCAAACGTTCATGTAAATATATGTTGTGCATGCATGTTGATTTAGTACCTTTCATCTATCAGTTCCTACACACTCGATGTTTTCTATACAACTAGTGAGCAACAACAGTAAAACATTGCAATTGAAACACAAATGAAAATTCTCAAAAAAAAAACGAGTGAGTGAGCAGAATAAAATAGGAAAAAGGCATAAAAATACAGGATTGCTATATCGGATATACATGTATGTAAATAAAAAATAATAATATACTTGCTAGTGGGAATATCGTAATGTGCAACCAGTCGATAAAAGATCTGCAGAAAAATGTCGACTGTAAGAGCATAAAGTGAGCAATAAAACAATGTATAATTTAATCGTAAAGCTCAAGCCATCAACACTGAGTTAAGGGCGAGTTGGAAGCTTGACGCAGTTTCAGAAATTATGAGAGTAGAGAGTCGAGAGCGTTTTCACTGGGCAGCATTCCACGTACCACGGGCACTGGAGAAAAAAAAAAAAAAAAGAGAGGATGAAGTAGGAGCAGCAAGCCGAAGACATCAAACGCGATTGCAAAGCGAAACAAAGGCGAACCGTCTGAGATGCGCGGTTTTTCACGGACAATTTGGAAGCGTAACCGCGATAAAAGAGGGAAAGGAGTAAAGCGAAGGGTTGGTAGAACGAGATAGAGAAAGGGGTAAGAGAGGAGAGGAAGAAACAATCCCTTCTCTTGGAGTGTGCGAAGTGTGTTTAAGGTCTTTTATTTCCAGTGCGACGTCCGCGGTTGAAAAACAAAAGGCATGGTCTGCCAGATCAAAGACCAGGGAAAACTCCACTCGACGAGGAAACCCTCTTTCCCCTTTACTTTCCATTTTCTACCCTCTTTTTTTTTTCTTTTCTCTCCATCTCTGCCTACTCTTCCTCTTCATCTCTTCTTCTATCGTTCTCTCTTTACCCTTTCACTTTTTTTTTCCACCTGATTCGCTGCTGTCTGCTATCTATTCACCTTCGCATTGCTTTTCTTCTATGTGTATCGTCGAGCTCATCTACTTTGGGCTCTGTACCTCCCTCAACTTCGCTGCCACCTTTTTTACGACATCAGCAAGATTCTTCAATGAAAAACTCTGCTTGTTGTCATCGAGAACGATAGAAAGGAACGTGTCTCAATGCAACGGAAGGTAAACTCGTCGTGGTGCTGTCAAGATTCAGCTGCTTTTAATACTTATTTACTTATTTACAGTTTCATTATTATTTAGATTCTTGTAATTAGTCCAAGTTACGGATAAACGTAACATTGTTAAACAACAATTTTCGTGGACAAAAGATTTCAAAGCAGTCATTCCGAATTCCTTTATAATTCTGATGTTAACGGCCGAATTTTTATGAAGTTAAACTCAGTTTTTCTGTTGGAAAAAAGTAGTAGTTTTGTATACAAATATGAGGAAACAGTGCAAAGGGGAATGTTTTAGCCTTTGAATTGCGAACAATTCTTTATGAGAAAGAAAAACAGTCGCGTACACTGACAATCGTCATAAAACATAAATTAGAAGACTGAAAGGCACTGTTTCCGAGGATATGTTTGTCACTGTACTGGATTGCAATTAACTTGGCACGCAAATGTGGACGTTTGTTCGGATGGCTACAGTTTTAGGGACCATTTAAATAAAAAGAAAAAAAAGCAGCTGTACACTCAACCAAAGAAAAAGCCTCTATTTTAAGTTTAAACGGTTTACTTGTTACCAGCAGTTGCATCGTACAATTCAAGCGAAATTGCAGCTATCGAACTAACGTAGAAATCCTTTCGTATGATAATAAGTTCGGATGAACAATTTTTCACTTGTAATATCGCTTTTTAATCCAGTTTATGATATAATTAATCATAACGGTCGATAGACTTGTTTCACCTGCATCCTTGACTCTTCTGATACGTTTGAACTCAAGGGCGCTAATTAATACCCGCATCTCTATTGTTACAGTACTTTCCGAAGTCCACAGAGTAACGATTCTAGTACTCGATTCCGAAGCAGTGCTACACTTTATCTCCGTTTTCCCGCACCTCCCCGTTCCTTGCGTCGAGCGCCGATAGACGGCTTTAGCCGCGCGACCTTTGTCAAACGACAGCTGGCCGGCCTACTCATTTTTCTTCCAGCGAAATCGTGCCCCAATTCCATGGAACACATTCCCGCTCCCATTGGATCGATAGACGCTTCATCCTGTTCACCAAATGTATCTTCTACGCGAGTGGCGAAACAACGACTAATTAACGGATCGAACCGATCTTTCGCTCAACCTTGCTTTAGCAAAACTGATGCATATATTATAATAATTCGAGAAAAACTGAAAGAAAAATTCTGAAAAAGTAAGGAAATTTCTTAAAAAAATTTTGGAAAGTTGCATAAATGTTGTATCGAAAAATAAATCTATTTTCGGAACGAGGAGAATTGGAAAGGTGAAAGAGGATTTCTCTATGATTTCCCAGTAGGTTAACAATACTGACTCATAACTATCCTTCGTGCATTCATGTATGACACAAAACACTCGTGTCCCCCTATACGAGTGACACAAACCACCCTTTCGGTGGATCGTTCCGAATTCTCCAGAAGAAACAGTGTCATTCGCTCACGGATACGTGAGCTGACAATCGTTCTATCGGAACTCGTAGAAACACTATGTCGCACGGATATTACTGGCACATTCATTTGCATGAGAATTTGCATCATCAATCCTAGTAACCCTCATTCTTTCTTAGCTCGCTAATTGCGCAAAGAAGAGAAAGCATAGTGCTGTCTTATTAGGATCGTTTGCATAGCCTGATAAAACAACTCGCCGTTTCCATTTTTAATTCGAACAAGGCCTTCGTTAGTTGCAGAACACGAAACACACAGAGCCATACCGAACACTGTGACTCTACCCTTTGCTCTTTAGAGTCTTGTGGCTCACGTGTACCACGCACGGCATCCAATAAACCCAGGATTACGCGACGATAGCTCTCGGAAACCCGGCGTTTAACAATGAAATCGCCAGTAAATACTCAGATTTACGAGACTGATCTTTCGCGAACACGAATCAACCCCAAAAACTGGTGACAGTTTTAGCTTTTTCTTTCGAAAGACATATAGTGGTTAATAAAAATCCTAGAATCCTGGGATATCATTCGATAGTAGTTCGTTCAAGTTGCTTAATTAATCGAAAGTAGTTAAACAATGAGGCAAGGTATTAATAGGAACAATTCGCATGGTTGAAGATCGAGTTCTAATACTCTTTTCACAGTTTAGTTGTGTTTCACTTCGATCTGATTACCGTAAATTTTTTTGGTTTTTTTGTGAAGCAAGGGACAGGTCGAGGAAACCTTCCAAGACCATTACAGTCAAGAGTTAACTGAGAGGGAAGTTCGGTAATTGTCTCGAGGGAGTCCGGTATTAGGCTTCGAAGAGGAAAAGGAGGAGAAGGAGACTTGCGAGGGTCTCGAGTTCTTGCAAGAACGAGATTCCCGGAGATGAAGGTTCTTAATCAATTTTTTCCTCGGAAACGTCTTGATTACGGCGAAATATCTATCACGGCCTTGGCACAGGATGATCAAGCATTTCTATCACCAAGAAGAATTCCATTCAAATTCTTTTTCAGTCACAAGCTCGACATTTTTGCCTCTTGGATGTTTCTCTTCTCCATCGAAAACAACATTCTCCAGAGGGTTAACGTTAGTAAATGCGCCAGTAACGAGGGAGGAACGTACCAGAAATGGTCGTGCCGATCGGTACAAATGAAAATTGCATCGCGAGGGGTAAAATGCAAATAATTCCAAGCGTGCAATAATACAAATGCAAACGCATTATCGTGTTATATAAATATTATATTATATTACATATCGACTCCAACGAAATTTAGTCGTAAAAGCCCTGAGGAAAATTGTATCATAAAATGCGCCAATAGGTGTTTCCAATTCGCAAATTATTATTGCAAAAGCTACCATTCCAAGCTTATTCGTCGTGAAACTAGTTCAAAAGCAATGCTCGCATACAGCGAGACTCCTTTTCCTCGATTTCTGATTGGATCCGAAGCCGATAATCGCGTGATACGTCTCATTAACGACGACCATAGTAAGGGAGAAATAATCTAACGCGAGGCTAAATGCAACGGGCAGGCAGATTTCCGAATCGATAGCTTCCTGTTGAATCGCGTGGCTGGAAATAAATCCCAGTTCTATCGGAGACTCTGATACCCTGCTCGCGGCACAATGCGCCGCAGTGCAGCGCAAACTAAGTTATATTCCGCAATATAAAGAAGCGAGCGAGTGCTCCGAAAGCCGAAAGCCACGAGCACGCCATGAATTTCTGTTTTTACGAGCCGCTTGACCGCGAAAAGAACGCGTCGAGAACGAAGGAAATCCGCGAGATATTTTTCGCCTGATATACAGGGTGTCACATTTAAACGAATCTATCTTCTCTATAGTCTCTATTGTCAATTAATTATACGAATAAAAAGGAAACTAGATTTCTTATATCCAAGGGAGGGTTTATGATACTTTAAGCGATATGTGACAGATCTGAGCTCTACGAACAATGGAGAAAGAATGTGTCGACTAATTTTGTAAACCAGAGTTAATAACAAATATAACTTATAAAATCCATATTTCAAGAAACCCATGGATGACACTTTTAATGTGGAATCTTTAAATTGAAAACGTGGGTTCTAAGTGGAGATCTGTTCTTCCACTTCCACAGGTTCACTGTTATCTCCAAATCCATGCTAGGAACAATTCCATTCCATTTGTATTCGAATAAATCTCGAGTGAAACAACCACTAATCCCCGTCAGGAGCATAGTAAGCAACCTGTCTTCAGTTCTCCCGCACGAACGCCAGAGAGAAATTCGTAAAGTAACCATTGCCGGGGAATAATCGAGTAGTGAAAGCTCTCGTTTTACTCGAGAACGAGTTTTACTCGGGTCAAATTTCGAGTACATGGAATATTTCGACTATTCGAACAGGATCCTTCATCAAACTATGCGTAGTATGTAGCTCGTTTTCTGACTAGGTTTCTTTCTCTCGACTCTTTACTCCCTTTCTCACCCTCTCTATATGTATACTTGCCCTTCTCTTCTCTTCTTCCTCAATGGCAGCAGCCTCATTGAGTAAGCACAGCACGTATTTTCCGTTCGACGGAAATTAGAAAGTTAATACCACGCTCGCGCTTTCGATAGTTTAAAATAAATATAGGGACAATCGAGTGGCGGCCGGTGAGCGGAAATGGCGTAACGCTCTGGCAACGTCGAAAACTACAAATGGCTGGCGACGAAATTGAATATTTCGAGGCTGTTCGCGCGACTGGCTGACTGGGTACCATTGACTGACACCGCTTTTTCCTTTTCCGGTCGTACGCTCGCGCCTCCGCCATTTTTCCCCTCCGAAAGCCGATCAAATTTGTACACGCGCGATTGCCAAAAGCAAGGCAAACAGCCAACCCGGGAGAGATTGAATTAAAATCGAATGGCCAGCAAATCAATGAGTCAACAAATCGATGCATACGGAACGCGATTACGAATATAAAACGGGAGAGAGGCTGGAAGAGAGAAGGACGCTTCTCGTACGCGCATAAATTGTCGACGGTGGCGTCTCGACGCTCGTCGTTCGCTCGAATATTCATTACCCCCACTGGTAACCTCCACGACACCACCATTTCTCTCTTTCTCTCTCCTTCCTTCCCTGACAAAGCTTGCATTATGCATTTTTTCTCAAATTCCAAGTAACGCTTTACCTTCTATGCGATTTCGTCTACTTACGCTAGTCTTAGAACACTTTACGTCAATTAACCCTTTTCCGCTTGAACCCGTTCTACCACGTACAGCCAAGCTGGAAATGGTTAAATGATTGTGCTCTCAGGCTGCGCCCCATGATCAAAGTTCCGCGGTACCAACAAGGGATACTGTTTTCCATATTCTTCTTATATGCTCTTGGCTTGACATAATTTCCTGACAGCACATGTCCCAAGTGATACACGTTCGAAATTCTCAAATGGAATTGTTTGATAATTTCAAGCACCAGCATTGTAAATTATAAATGACGTAGAACTCTGGCATTGAGACACTTGGCAGGTTTGAACTCGCCAGAGTAAATTCCCCTGTACTTGCTTTATAAATGTCAAGATACATTGAATTTCATAGTGACTTTATAGAAGCATTGTCAACTTTGCTCCTTGAACTGTGGAAACGTTTCGAATACGCCAGCTTTTACTTCTCACATCTCACTCATTTCCAGTTTATTAATATCCTTCATTCCGCTATCAAAAAATATTGGAAAATATTATTTCTCCGTGTCTTCTTGCAAAACTCGTACGATTAAACTGCTTAAACATAACGGATAATATTACATTTTTGAACGTATAGAGTTTCATTTGATTTCACCAAAGAGGATTAATTCGACATTGGAGAGCCCCAAGATCTTCAGCGCAATAAATTTAAAAGAAACTCCCAAAGTATCAAGAGAGAAAGGGTTAAATACAATTGGAAGGCTTCAGAAGCTTAGGAAAAGCGAATGAGACCGAAATTTCCCCAGAGCTGCAAAGCAACAAAGTCGAGCGACCCCAAGACGAGCGTGGGCAAATAAATCCTCGAAGGATAGCGAGCGTTCGCGAAAGAAGAAGCTGTTCGGGAGGAGGAGCCTCGCGCATCAAGAGCAGAGGCCAGGGAAATAAATCGCTCGTTCGATTTTGGTCGAGGTAAACTTTATTACGGGGTGTGCGCGCTCGCTCTCGAGGTAATGACTGAGAAGGGTGGCCAGGTACGGCCTTCCTCTCTCTCTCTCTCTCTCTCTCCCCCTCCGTTATATATCGGAAGCCTGCGGTTAACCGAGACCAGGTGAGCCAACGTATCCGCAAGATCCGAATCGATTTATCTCTCCATTGAGCTATGTGACTTTCGAGTCACATATCTACCGATTTATCCGTTTCTGTCTCTTCGTTACGAGTATCAAAAGCAGTGGGTGATAATATGCCAGACTGTGTGGTATTGCTCGATCCAACATTGGTGTTACCAATTCATTCGATCAATCATATTCTCAATTGTATTGGTAAGAAATACCATTCAACAAAGTCCTTATAATCATAGGTATACCAAATATGAATCCACTCTAATTAAATAAAAATAAAAAAAAGAAGGAAAAAAAAACCGCAGGAAAACATAGATTTCGGTGAATAATCCTCGGTGCACCACATTGTCCGAGTTAATATTTGCATCGCGCGTAGCAAATATTGAAACAGAAAATGTTGAATCCGACCGGATACTGTTATTAGTGATCGATAAACTCATCCCTATCGTCTCTTATTCCATCGACGCTAAAAGCAGTGTCCCGCAAAATAAATGTGATTAGCTAGATGTACATATGTGTATAATGTAGTCGTATAAGTGATGAATTTATAAAATTTGAACTACGCGTTATATACGATTAAAAAGTGGACTGCACGACAAAAGTATAGAAAATTCGCGTTTAAAATCCGTAGATCTCTTTAGATTCATCTTATAGTACGCACAACTGTCTATCATTTCTCGCAGCAAGTTTTATCTCCCATTTTTCCGCGTGTGCTCGCGTCGACTCGCGGCAGGTTGACGCAGCAGTCACCTCCATCAGAGCGGGTTAATTGGATGAAATATCCCACGAAGCTGGGCCGCATAACACTATGGAGATAACGGAATGTCCCTCATAATTTTGCTGTCCTTTCGCAGCGCAGTACAGGGCAGCGCAGCTGTAGCCAGCCACGGCCAAGCCAATTCGCGTTCTGGCATTCTGGAAAAGGTGGAAAAGAGACAAAGAGACAGTAGACCAGAGGCTACTGCCAGCTACCATCCGCGCATTTCATTCCCGAATCGCGACTTTTTTACTGGGATTAAGTCCCAGAATTGTGCATGCGTTACAGATACATTCCTGTGGTCCGTGAATTTATCATTGTCGCTCGTTTCTCTCGCTCTTGATTAAAATTCTGAGCCATGAAGTAAGAAGTATGAATTAACGCAATAATGAGGAAATAATGTGTTGACTGCTGTGTTTTCCATGAAATTAGATTTAAGAAACGAAGTATACATGTTGAAGGTCATAAATTAAATGCTCAATATTTATCTCCCTAATTTCCAGTAGAAAATAAGCAAGTAAGCAATAGAGTACACAGTTAGGAAAAAGATTCCAAACGAGAAAGAGCATTGGAAAAATTCGAAGAAGTTAGGGAAATGGTGAGGATCCTTGAGAGTGACAATTGGCAGTAAAGTCTCCTTAGCACGGTAATAGTGTCCGTGACGTGCGTCAGAAGGGAACGAGCACTTTCCGAGGGCCGTTTCAGGAAGGACCGGAACAGGAAATCCTAACGATCATTAGCCCCACTGGGCGTTATTGCGGTGGACGTTCGTGATATAATCTGTTTGCTCAATTTACACGAGTCAGGATGACGTTGGAAAGGCCCTGATGTGACTGACTGACTCGTGAGTCACGACCATGCTTCCTAAAATCTTCATAGTCAATCGTTTACAATGCTGTATGTCTGTCTGAGAAAAAATAACGATACCGAAGAAGGCAAGGTGCATAAATGTACTGTAAGGGAATTATTGATCCGTCATAGAAACGCGTCCGTTCACTGAAGTTCCTTACGTCAGGAATAATTAAAACACCGATCATGCCACGTTGCCCCTTTTCTGTTTGCCTTAATGCCACCGTGGTTCGGTCTCCAGTGAACGCAGGACGATCAGGCCGGAAGTCGATCGGAGACTCTGCTTATCGAACGAGTAACGGAGGATCGAGGAGAACATTACCGCGAGTCCAAGACACGCAACACGGAAAGGCAGGGTTTCAAAGCAGTGTGTGCACAGTGAGATTTGATCGTTGGTCGCCGACTGGTGGAGCTTTTACGGGTGGTCACCGAGGAAAAGGAAAGAGTGGAAGAGAGATAGCGAGAGAGAAGAGGAGAAAGAGAATTTTGGTGAGAAACCAAAGTTGGAACCACAGGGAACCATAGACGCTGCGAATGAACAGAAGGAGAGAATCGAGTGAGAACATGTTGGAAGAGAAGGAGGAGACTAGTAGAGCTGATCCAACTAATCTACATCGCTGGTTCACATTATATCCGGCTGGCACGTACTTCGAAGATAGCCGAAATAGCATGTATGTATCGAGTTTGGCGTCGCGAGCGGCTTCGATGTACTCGAAGCAGCGGCTACCTGTTCTCCTAAGGTGGGAGAAAAGCCACCGAGGAGAGCGTATACAGTAGATATACTACACGCCTCCGGCTGGCGAGCGCACGGCAACAACAACGTGTAGCAACAACGTCGAGTAACCTGCAACACATATTGCTGGCACTAAGTCTCGTTTTCGCGGCACTCGGGGTGGGACCTTCCGATAACAACCCTTACGATCGGTTACCGAACCTTTGGGATGATGGTAGGAGATGGGGGTAAGGGGTGCAACGGGGACAGACAGCTCGATCTTCGAGCAAAGTCGATCCTCGGTAACAGCCTCGATGCTATTATCCCCCTAAATGAGGTCAACGGGGTATCGAGCCGCCTTGCGTCGAGCCATCCGACTCTCTCTCCTCCGTTGCTTTCCTTCACCCTCCGTCACCCTATGGGTCTATGTGAAACTGCTTCAACTTATTTTCGCTCGAACACCGCAACCAATGGATCTGGGGTTAAAGGTCCGTAAGGTTCTGTGATGAGTGCTGGGCTCGGGATGTTACCCTACTGAAACTTTTGGGGTAGGTTGCCTCGTCTCGTTGATGATCGCATTCGCTTAATAGGATCCGAGGTGTATCTCAAGAAGAACAAGGATAAGTACTATTATATGGTATATAACGTGTTAGGAAAAACACGATAACACATTGAATGATTGTATTACTGGCTTCTAACGAACGAAATATAAACCTTCGATAGTTCCTGCTGGTAAATGATTTTCCGATGCAGTTAATTATGAGAATCTCAAGAATCGAGATAGCATAGATATTACCATGATAACGCATCACATATTTTACGTAAAAGACGGCAAGAAGATTCTAATTTGTCAATATTCCACAGTTACGATTCCCCGTCAATCCAACAATGCAGCGTTTACCCGATAAAACGCTTTGTAACGTCGGGATCTAAATGGATAAGCGGCGTTGGCACAATAGAAAAATAAGGGTAATGTTGGGAAAGCATATTAGATGAGGCGAGAGGCGCGTAAAGTATATTTTCAGGTGCAACGTCCGCAGGGTGATGGCTCTAAAAATATTTCACGGGGATCAAAACGGATCGGTAAAGGGAAGCAGCCAGTGGTGGCGAAGGTTTTTACAAAAGAGAGCAGCATCCGCAGCGATATCCATCGACCGCTTTGTAACGGTAGCGCCAAGGGTAGCTCATGAAAAATATGGCCCGACCATCCACGATGTGGCGACATGCAGCCCGCTGCAGTGTATTTACACGAGACATAATGCACCCCCGGTGGCTAAAACTTCCGCACACTTGTATTTATCGCCTCTTTTCTACACTCAAACAACTTTATCAATCCACTATCAACCCTTTAACCCTGTTTGATTCTGGTCAGGAGAAAAAGATCATCTTTAACGAAATGACAACCCTTTTATTCGTCAGTGAAAGAAAATAAAATAGTTTCTTTTAATTTATTTGAAATTTTAGTAAAAATTGGAGAATAAAAGTCTTCTGCTTACTTGATATATTAAGTAATTTCGTCCCAGTAAACCTGTTGATTTGTTTGTAATATCCCCTCAGAGTGAATATTAGCAACTAACAAAAATATGGGTGCGATTATTTTTCGAGTACTACAATCCTTGTAAATTTGATTAAGAACCGTGAGTTACAGTTGGAAGACATTCCTTTTTAGATGTTTAACTGAACGAAATTTAGTTGTAATTAATTTCACCTAATTAGTTTTACTGAAAATGAATTTTGCTTTATGACCGAGATAATATCATTATACCCTAAATCTCTTGAAATATAATTCTATTCCATAACTAAATATCGGAGTCCTTCAATTTTAAGTTGAGTCGCATAAAGCAGTGTCCCGTGGAACGAGGTCACTCAGAATTCTCTCCACAGTTCGAGCAGTCCGTTGGGCGACTCATTAAAATTTTCACGCGGCACAGTTAGTCGGCTAGAGAGCCGCGAAACAACGTGTTTATTTTCCCGTTCGGCTTCCAATTGCTCTTTGCAGGATGCTGCCGTGTGTTTGCGTCTGTTGGCGGTTAAACGTTTAGACAAATGCTGGAGAACGTTGTCGATGCAGAAGTTCCAGATGCACTTGAACCCTAGCTTCATGTACATACCCATATTGCGTATGTATAGGTGAGTTCCGTATTTAGGTGAGATTAAGCGTGTGCAAATGGGTAAACGCGGTGCCCGTGGACTTTGCGTCCACATCGTTAGTTCCAAACGGTACAGTTTGTATTACCATCGCATTTTGAATTACCATCTACTTTGGCTGATCAAAAACGAACCATGTCATTTTTCTTGGCTTCCTTTCCCGTGGTTATCGAATACCGGTTGACCACGGCATACCATAGCTTTTTAATCCATCGCCAATCTACTCTTAGTGAGGCTCGCCGAGCACTTTGCTGTCCACGTAATCAATATCGTAATAATATAATTCCCACGTAAAAAAATAGGACGAGAACTAAATTTGTATCGATCAGAAATACACTTTAGTGACCGCCTTTCGTAATTTTATTAGACCGGCAGAGTATTAAGGCAACGTTCAAAAGACTCTTGACCACAATAGCCGATAACTGTTTTGTCAATAAAGGCACATCGAGAATTCTAAGCACGTAACGGGCGGGAAAAATTTGGCTTCCGTTAGGTCTATTAAATTAATAAGAACAAGATTTATTATCGACGAAATGGCATTCCCAAGTCTCGTCTTGCGAACAAAGCAAGCGAAACGAGAGAAGTAAACAGCTCCTTGCAGTGTATATGCCAGGTTTAAGCAAAGAGAGCGGAGCAATTTCCGACAGTGTTCCCGTTTCTTGGCTCGAGCAAGTGGCCGAGGTAGGAGAAATACAATCATGCCAGGGAGAAGCAATGTCCCATGAAGCTTTCGCAACAGCTAACTCTTAAAAACTGCGGTCTGACCGACGAGCCAACCACCGCCATCGGCAGCAAAGGTTAAATGTGTTTCGAATCGACACGAATCGGGGGGAGAGAGAAGAGGAGGAGGAGGAGGCTATCGGTTCGTTAACCGTGATTGACCATTTAATCGACATTTAATTAAGTTGCACAGCTAGCGCGCTGGCGTACTTTCGTCTTAAGAGCAGCTCGAGTTTAATCGAGGTTTGGTTCCGGGGGAGTAGTGCTGGCACGTACCACTGCGGTCGATGCTTACCATGCTATACCATCCCATGCCACACCATACCAAGCCGGATAGATACCGTTCTCTTTCCCTTTGATTTATACAGGCTCGCGCCATTGTAAGCCACGAAGTAACGGTATCCGAAAAAAGCCACTGGCTTCGCCATTGACCGTCATCGTTTGGCTATTTTGTCTCGAGCACCTTGCATCATCGACGTCGACGAATGTCTGCGGTTAACACGAATCTCATTAGCTCTGAACCGACCGACTCGAACGGACGAAAGTCAATTGAAAAATTCATCGATACAGACCGAATTGACTGACGGACGGACGAACGGACGGATGGATGGATAGATAGATAGATAGATGGTAGGTTGGTGGGTTGGCTGTCGAGGTGGAATCGATCGACATGAAAAAAGCTTTCAGCGATCGGCCGCTGCGCTGCGGCCCGATGGAGCGTCAACGTCTAAGGTATTACGGTCAGCACTACTGCAGAGCTATTGGCGCACCGTCTGACGAGGTATTATCCTCGCTTTAGTGCGGCTCTTTTCGCTCGATCAAAATAATCGTCAGCGAATTCTGAAGAGTTACCTCCCTCGTCACGTAGCAGTAAAACTGCAGATCCAGCCGCCTGGTGAATTTCATGCTCGTGCCGACACGATCCATCAAAACTACTGACCATGCTGCCACAACTGATTCCATTGCTTTTTTCAAAAATTCCTGTTGCATTGGCTAATTGTTTTCATTTTTTTTTTCTTTTTTTTTTTTTTTGACGTTCAGTGCAACACTGGCGGCTCCTGTCGTTGCGGCTGATATAATTTACGGATCAATCGGACTACCACAGAGAAAATATTGAATACTAATTGCTGTCGGGTGAAATTGTTGTTAAAAAAATAACATCAGCCATTTTTTGATAATGAACGGAGTAGGTCATTTTATTCTGTTTGGCAGGTTTCAGGCAACAGGAATAATTGGGACAAAAGGGAGACTACGAAAACAATCAATGGTTCGGATAACGGTGCATAAACTGAACATTTTTGTTGCTGGAGTTAATTCGATATTAACATCGGTCGTATTTTTATTTTGCGTTTTGGCCATGTGTAATTGAGACCCTTCAAACGATCGCCAAAATTCTGGCATTAATGGATGCATCGCTAATACGACTAATTTACGCGAAAATCGCTCGATCAGCGAATCCTTGTTAAAACAGAAATATACGGCAGTCGCTAAACACAAGCGAAATTGACCTGAAAATTAAGGCTTTCTAGGGCACTTTCGGAAACGTGCAGTTTTCCATCACACAAGTTCCGATATGCAGATGGAAAATATATTTAATCAGGATTAAAATAACTGCGGTTTTTACTATTTTCAATTCGCACAATTTCGTATTTTACAAAACTATCGATCATAGTTCTAGGATCTAAGGATCTAAGAAACGTCAGAATAAAAGAGATAAATAGATTAGCGAATAATTAAAATATTCATTCGATAACCAATAAGCTTTTTTACTATTAATATCGAAGGAATTAAAGTTTTCTATACGGTGCAACGGAGTCCAGCATTCGATGACTAGAAGGAAAAAGTTCAATACCGTAGCTGAATGTCGGAGCATTCACTGATCGACACTACTGTGCGACGATATTATGGGCTCTGGCTTAACGTTCGACAGGGCTCTAGCTTCTCTACTTAACGAAGATTAACTGGGAAATTCCGGGATCATTTGAGTCGAGCCGCTTGAATGATGAACCTAGCTGGATCGCATGTGAACTTAACCCGCTGTGATTTTTATTACGACCTCTTTTAATCTCGCGGAGTAATCTGTCTTGCGTAAGCCGACCACGTCGCATCGGCTCGACGGCTCGACGGCTCGACTATTTTACTCACAGCTTGTAAAATACCTCCAGAGTTTGCCGAGCGTAATCTCCACTACCGTCACCGTAGAGTAACGTTTTGAAGACCTAGAATCTTGGTGATTCGTGGAATCGGTGATCGGAGACTAATGATCTCGTTACATTGATATTCGAATGCAAGATGGAAATTCATCGAATCACTCGAGTTGTTTTCATCCTCGAGGACTCTGATTGGTACTTATATTGTCAATTGCGCGAGGCATTCGACTGATGGAATTGGTATGTTAATTATCAAGGCTTTCGGCTCAGTTTCTATTCTATCGGAATAACGTGGATTCTATTGTTAACTGATTCAAGAGCTTCGCTGACGCGAACACGAATTAATATAGCGAAATTTGCAAAAGCACGTAATTTCAAGAATTGATAACTTTTCATGTGGATATTACAATTTTATATCGCGATACATAGAATTTTCGATTATAAAATAATAATTTCAGCAGTTACCCTGTAGATACATTGAATATAAACGTTATTGTATTACAAAGTCCTCATGAAAGATTAATCGTTATTATAATTGGAATAAAACTCAGACTTTAATTGCGGAATTACAGTGTAATACGATCTCCATGCATATGCAGCAAGTTGCGAATATCCCAAAATCAATAAGTCATTTAAAATAGCTTCGCGAGTTGTTACAAACGATAATTAACATATCTAAAATATTTACGTAGGATAGTTTATAACTGGAGGAGGAAAGTTTTGAACAGAGAAATTATCTGGGGAATTCAAAAGCAGGTTTTAAAGATCGCTTGATCATCCGAAAAATCTCACTTTTGCCGAAAGGAATCTGGAAAGCCCGGCATTAAATCAGTGCGACACGTGTTTTTGCTGGAATCGGGAGACCAGTCGATCTCGCGGTCCAAAAGGATGAGACCCGGTGCGATCGATCGGTCGGTCAACGAAAAAACGTTGTAGGTATACGTTGTCAAGTGGCGTTATGTCGCGGGCGAAATGGGTAGGAAGTGAATTATTGCCGCGTACCGCAGACGAACGGGCTCCGAAATGGGTTGAAGGGATGAGAGAGCTTGGGGACCACCTCTGATGCTATAGCTGCATGCGTGATCGACCTTTCAAGGCTTCCTTCACCCGTTTATTATTTGCTTTGTAGAAAGAATTTTCACGCCCATACCTCATCGAATGCAGCGTAAATGAATTTGATAAAGAATTCAATGTATGGTATTCGTGACACATTAACTTAGCGTAGAAATGATTGTGACTGGTATATGAGAACAAGTAACTTGTTCAAATATAGCGTAAATAGAGATTCATATAAGATATTTCAGAAAAAGTCATATTTTCGAATCATATTCTACTGATCCTAAGGATGAAAAAGAGGGACATAAATATATACGGCCAGAAATATATTTCTTTCTAACTAGAAATATTCTCTTAAAGAAATTTCTGAAGTTGACTTTCTGTACAAATTGACAAATTAGTTGAATCACATTATGTAAATATTTGAAAGATTCGCAACCGTGTTGAAAATAAATATATGTATGTATTTCGGATCTTGACTAGTTCTACTTGAAAACCTTCCTCGTACATATAACTTATACTTAACTAAAAATTTCAAATCGACTAAATAATCGAAATTCCATCTTCCATGAATCCTTTTTCAACGGCAGACCTCATTCGCAACCTTGATAACTATCGGCGTTTTCAAGACGTTTCGATTTCGAAAACCATTCAATAGGATTCAAATATTTCAATCTTCATTCGATCGCAACTTGTTTGAACAACTTTCGAAATCTGAATTCGGATGTCCATCACTATCAGAATAGCCGCCCGGGGGAGGGGGTCAGAATCGCCAGTGTGCTTTCAGCGCGAGGAAATTGTAGCAGTTTCAACAACGGTATTACAGTAAACCTGACAAACCGTTATATCCGTGGATAACATCGCGAAATATCGAATGAATTGTGTAACGCCCCAGCGGTCGACGGCTTTTGTACTTTTTCGCCTCTCTATCTTCTCTCTTTCTCTTACTCTCTATTTTTTGCTTTCACTGGCCTCTATTCTCGCGACGACGCGCCACTCTGTCTTCCACAGCTTCGGGTATATTCTGCCTCGCGCGACGGAACCGCATGCAAACCGGCACATACACACACATGTCGGAGAAAAAGAGAAGGGAGAAGGGATCCGCGAGAGTGGATGAACTGATTTTCAGCATTTCTTAAAATTCCCGGAGCACTTCATCAAGTGCAGAAATCAAGGCAGCACACCGCGCCAAGCTGAGTCGAGGCGCACCGAGTCCTCAGCTTTTCACCTGTAAATATCAGCGAGCAATCTCGACACGGTCTCCCTCTCCCCATTTTTTCGTCTCTCTCTCTCTTTGCCTTCATGTTGTACAAATGCTCCTATTTCGATCGTCCGCATCTGGGGCAAAAAATTGTCGACGCTCATAGAATCGCCGGAGAGAAAAAGGAAGCTGGAACGAAGAGGTCAGAGTAGATTAAGGTATTACGTACACACACGAAGATCGAAAAGATTGATCTTTAAAAATTACAAAATTCCTCGCGTATTATCTATTTAGAACATTCATTTACTTACTTATCTATGTATATAAGTGATTGTGAGACACAATTCTTTTCATTTGACTCGCTACAAATTTTTCTTCTCATTTTAAGAGACACAAGATTTTCGTGCAAAGTATAAAGAATTTCTCGTTCCAAGAAAAATGTACGCAATTGCGCGGAGAGGATTGAAAAGACTTCGACGGATAACCATTAAAGGGAATAGCTTAAAAATGAAAGGGTTAAGCTCGAACAGGCGAAGTGACAAGTGAGACTAAGGGAAGGAGAGGCTTGTCCAATTTCCAAGTAAACAAAGGATTCTAGGAGCGGCGCGCAATGGGTATTAGATAAAGTAGAGGGAGGCTCCGTCGAGGTGGGATAGCAAAGACGCGCGACAAGAGAACCCAAGAGGATAAAGCCACGCTCGCACGAGTCTCGCAGTTACTTTCGAGCTTTAAAGTGAAATATGTAAGCCGATTTCGGTAGCGCTTAATTATCAGAAAATGTGAAGCGCCACGCATCCACAGGGGGCGGCGGCTTACCTTGCCAGGAGCAGGATTCGCTAACAGGAGACGGGGGAATAATGGATAAACTGGTCGGGAACAACGGGATCCGCTCTCTCCGAGCTGAGTGAGAACATAGTGTGCTATTAACACGTACTCGGTAAATGGCTGTCGATCTCCTCGTGCTATTTCATCTTTAATAGAAATCGATACATGCCCTATTCCCTAATTAATTGTTAATATCACAAATCGCTAATAACAAATTTCACTATACCGATTATGATACTGCGTAAAGGTGCTGATGTTTACTCGATTTATGACTGTATTTAATATTCGCAGAATTGCGAGAGTAGCTGGGGTATGAAGAAGATTAAGTGAAATTGGAAAAAATTCGTAATTTTCTGTTATAGGCATTTCGCAAGGATTCTTTCAACAACCGGTATTAATATCAACGTGAAACGAAAATAACAGCCTAGAATTACTGAGAAATACTCATTGTACTTGTTTCGTATAAACTACGTTTGTCGCCGTGCATGCGATCGTTTTCTACTGCTTCCATTTATTTTTTTAAAAACCACACACACATACACAATGGTACATTGCAATTTATAAAAATGATTTTTTAAAACCAAATTTTACGGGAAAGAAATCGATGATTTTTTTTACATAAATGGAATGCAAGTAACGAATACCGTTATCGTTAGGAAGCTTAATAGGCAATATATTAACATCCAGCACTATCCGATTATCGGCCGATCAAATTTCTCACATTTTTTCGTTCCCCACCAATCCACAAGGACGAGTCACGTTAAAGCTTCTCTCGTGCTAATTCCGATTGGCCAACACGATAATCCCGTAATGCAGCGATGTTTATTTATCACTCAGGAAAATTCCAGCGCTAAATCAATTCCATCACGAAATAACGGGGGGTTGGCCAGCAATTCGGGCTTTGGATAAGTGAGGCAAACCATCCGAAATGAAAGTGGAGAGCTCTCATTCCTTGATCGGCCGGGTTAAAACGAGTCTACGAAATTCGGATTCTTGATCGAAGCCTTCCCTCTCTCGATCAGCCATCGAGATGGACACGGAGAAAAGGGCTCCGTAATGTCAAGGAGGTATCGAATCAAAGGCAAACGCGATGTTGGCGTCAACGGCAAAGGAAATCTCGAGATCAGGATTGTAATTAAAGGATCCTGACTACGAAAATTAGACGGAATTTGTCGGTCGAACGAGCGCGCTGCCCACTCGGACAGACTCGTGTATCGGAGCCAACGCTAATTAAACGCCGTCAATGACCGCTACGTCTAATAGCGGCAAACCTTATGGGTTACGGCTTACGGCTTCCTCGAGAACGAGACCAAAGACCAAACGTGCACAAGCAGGCATAAGTATCGTACCGCGAATTACCCATTACGCAAGAGAACCGAATGGAGACGGCATTAGCAACGCCCTTCCAATCAGCTCGCAGTAATATCGAGTACGGTCTTGACTGCCGACGCAATTTCTGTATTACTGTTGATTTGACCTGCCGCGAAATAGCGTTGCACCTTGTAATTTCACGTCAGAAATGCTGTTGATTTCTCGCCGTGAATAACTTGCAAATTGTAGTCATTTTGCTATATGATTTTTAAGAACAAAAAGGTAAATTGTAAATGTGACTCGATTCTATTCTATTTGACGATTAAAAAACTCGCTACCTGATGAATCCATCGACTAATTTAATTGAGATTGCTTTACACACAAATTGCGATATAGTTTCAATTTTCTTACCTACCACAGGACACATTAATTATTTATAATAAGAATAGATGATAGAATGTTGTTATTGTAATTTTTTTAGCCGAAAACGTAATTGAGTTATTTCTGGAGAATATGTAAAACTTGTCCGATAGAAAATTATTGGCAATTGTGGATGCGTTCCTGGAGTATCAGAAGCGCGTACAAAATTGACGAAATTTCAGCTACAGGTACTTCGAGGCCCGCGCGGCTCAATACCCAACTGTGCATGATTTTTCCGAAACTCGGTTTGAAAGCTGACTAAAGTTAGCGAATTGTTTCCTTTGATCGGTAACTTGCTTTGTGGCTCCTGAAACTATCTCTAAGTAGCTATAGATGTGTATGCAGTATGTAATTGAATAACCGGAGCTCACAACATCGTGCAGCTCCAAGTTTGGAAACTGCTCTGGTAAGCTTATTACATACATCGAACAGTATTCAAATGGATCGAAGTTATCCGATTAAATTTCTACCAGCGGAAGATACTCTTACCCTAAAAGATCAAGACTGACTACCAGCCAAAATTGGAAATATCGTGAGACAAAAAAATATTCCTGATCTATTTTACTTTTCATATCCTCTTGAACGACCGATCGTCACTCGAGCGATTTTTCGAGTCACTCGATCAATCCTGCTTAATTCACTTACCCAATCTCTCGAAGCGCCATTCAAGAAAAACTCGCTCTGCGAAGCACTTGAAAGCCGAAGTAAGCAAGCCAGCAGTAGCCTGTTTAAAGACAATCTCCAGGAATACTGAGAGCGCGATCCTGTTAAGCTCGATCCGGTGCACCCATTTAAATTAACGTACCGAGTAAATGCAGAGCGGGTCACTCTAAGTCGAAACAGTTTGTTTATCTTTCGCCGGGCCATTTAAATCTTCCGTGAGGGCGGATCCGTTTGAAGCCAGCGGGCCGAGAAAAGAGGGAATCGGAGGCTGAAGGGTCGGTTGGTTGGTTGGACTGACCGGACGCGAAACATCGCTACGGCCAAAGCATAGATAGACCGTGAGTCAGAGGGAAAGAGAGAGAGAGAGAGAGAACTCTGAACAAGCGGAAGAAGAAGAGACTACTGTGCCAGGGAGATCATCCGATGAAGGATGGAGAGAAAGGATGCAGGCGGCCACTGGAAACTCTCGAGTCAAAGTTCTAAAAGGATATCACCCTGGCAAGTTGATACTACCCCCTGTTTCGCCTGGCTCCTTCCGCTTCTGTCTCCTAGTCGCCTGCACTTCCTCTCTTGTCTTCTCTTCTCTTCTCCTCTTCTCTTCTTCCGCCGAATCCTCGCTGGCCTTCTTCAATCTCGAGAAGCCTGGCTCCAAAGTCCTGCTCCGCTCACTCGCTCGTCCAGCTCGTTTCAGCTAGAGAAACAGCTCGCCTCTTGACCCCTCTTCTTCCTCCTCCTCCTCCTCCTCCTCCTCCTCTCTCCCTTTCTCCGTTAAACAACGGGGCAAATTCTCCTGCTGGATGCGCCGAAACTTCTCCGACAGTTTCCCTTCTCTATGAAGAAACTGAGGAAGACTGGCTGCAGTTGGGATCGCCGATGCAAATGACTTCTTATTAACAGGATATCTCAGCGGGCAGTCATTTACCGGGAAGGAAGATTCGTTTTCGACCTGGATCCGAACTTTCGGCCAGTTGGCAGCTGCCTTAGATCTTCATCTATGTGGGATCAAACTTCCCCGGAGACTGTAATCTCTCTAACTTTTAATACCTGAAGGAGAGAGTCTGTAGTCCCAGTGGCAGCAGAGCGATTATATGCAATCCCCTCTCAAAACGTACACTTGCACTTTAGAGCAGATTGTAGAGGCGTTGGCTCGGTGGAAACTAATTAAGTAGTCGAATTTTCATTCCTGCCGCTGGACTCTAATGGTACAGTTCCGTGGGGAAAGAGCGTAACGCACTATGGGAGATAAGTTGCGTTCTTCTTTAATTATTTATTTTGATCTCGGTGGGATGTATTCTATAGCTTGCTCATGGATACTTCAATTCCGAGAACTACCTCCGTAAACTTGAGACGGTCCAAGGGCATTTACGGTTTGGAGACCAAGTCCAATTCGCTGAATAGCTACACGCCTGAGAAATGCTCGCTGGCATTTTGAGGCAAGCCACAGCGGCATAAAACAAACTCTGGCAAGGGCTAAGATTGATTCAAGCAAATGCGCCACACCGTAACGTGGCTAGTGAGCTCCAGCTCTCGGCGGAAGATATTCAAAGGAGTCGGTGGCGGTGGGAGCTAAATGGTGATCATCGTGAAATTCTAACCCTTCGGTCTCTTCAGTCCGGAAGTAACATCCCTTTTTGGTCAACAGGACCTCCCGTCCTCGCCACGGACACCATTTGATCGGAAAGGAGCTTTCGTGACCGATCATCCATTAACGCCTGAGATAGGATATCAAGCTAGTACCTTATACCCATCCTCCTCCTCCTCCACGATTCTGGACCAGCTCGTCCCATCTCCTCTGGCTTTTGCGATTATCGATTTTAAGCCACCGGAGGAATTTAATCCTCCTAAGATTGATCCGCGACGACGATCGCATTGTAAGCTCTGAAAGGTCTGCCAAGGATAACGAACGAAGGGGCCAAGTAGTCGACTCCTTTGCCATCCTCTCCTGCTTTTCTTCTTACCTCGGCTAATCGGCTTTCATTTTTATTCCACCCTGCCAAATTCTGTTTGTTACTCCGACGATTTTCTTCCTATATCCACCCTGTTATCCTATTTTCAACTCTAGTATCTCACTCGTCGAACAATGCACAACATTTTGGCCCCTATTTCTCTTGGAATTTTCCAGAAACCTTGTCCGTTATTCTTTTGATCTCACAGGAAAACCGTAATATTTTCACGGAACTTTCGGATGAAATTCGATTCAATTGTAAACGGAAGAGTGATTCTCACGAGGTAGAATTTGTGGTTGAAGTGCTGATTTCGAGTTCGAAGACGGTCGACGGTGGAGGAGGTCTGTGATGAATCTCCGGCTTCCGAGTGGTAGTACTCTTCGAATTCTTGGACGGCCTATCTCCAACGCGGACCGGGTTATGCGTTTATTATGCGCTTTCAACATTCACTTGCCATCGCGAAATCGCTCTGGCGCTTTTCCTCTTTTCCTCTTTTCTTGAGGCGCACCACGCGATCAGTATTGCCTCAATTCAATCCTTCGCCTCTGCCTGGAGAAAAACGAGACACCGGAGAGATGGTGCAATATCCTTGGTTTCCTGCGCGTCGGTGGAATTTAATGCGGTTCATAGCCGACGAATTATGGGGATCTTGTAAGCCGAAGGATCTGGAGTACGGCGCGCCGCGGCGCATCGCGATTCAGAAATAATTTGCGAGATCCTTCTCAAGAAAGTTATGGCTCATTTTGATCCCATACGATTTGAGTATTAAAATCCAGCAGGATTATTTTTTACCATTTCGCTGCTTTCGGATAAAACTATACAGTGAACTATTGCGAATAAAATAGAATTTCAGAATTACGTCTTCATCTACAGAGGATTTGTCCCACGCGATCAATACGTATTTTAGGAAATTAATCAATGCTCACAGAAAAATCAGCAATAGAAGAAAGAAAGTAGTTAACGTTCGAAAAAGGAGGAAGAAGAAAATGTGCGGAAAGTGTACCATACTGCTGTGTAGGATGAACTAAAATTGCCAGCAGATAGGACTAGACCGGATGGTGACCTCGTATCTTACAACTTTTGTACCTTCAAAACTTAATTACTCGAGACTATAGATAAAGATCAGTCGACTGAAGCTACTACCGCGAGGTCTCTCCCTCTCTCTCTCTTTCCCTCTTGCCAGTAAATGGAAGTGTCGAAGCCAGGAGCTAGACAGCGCGAAGCCACGAGTGGATTCAACCGGGGACCCTGAAAGTTCTCTCGTTAGAAGACACGAGAAAACGAGACATAGACGCCGCTGAAGCGGTTTCAGCGGGCTAGAAGAGGCGAATGCGATCGGAGATTCTCGAAGAGTAGCGCGAGTGGTTGGGAGTGAGGGTCAGCACGAAGAATGAAGAACTTACGAGAGAAAAAGAGAGAGCGAGAAAAAAAAAGAAAGACGGGTTAACCATCTTACAGCCATTACCGGGGTTAGGGAGTATAATGTCGTTAATTCGACGTTTTCGCTAGCAGACTTCCTGGCTTCCTTGCCCCAGTCGAGTCCCGTCTTCCAGCTTATCCCTGCTCGTTGGGACCAAACAAAGTTGCTGCAATCCAATTGACTCGATGGGCCATATCCGGCCCGTCACCCTGATGCTTCGCCGAAGACTTAGCGGAGACTTTCGACCACGATCTTCACCCTTCTCTCGCGTCAAAGAACTCCTCTTCTCCCTCTCTCTCTCTCTTTTTCCCTCTATCTAACGGTCTATCTATCTCTTGCTCCCTTTAGCACTTCCCCCAAGCATTCTCTCGTTACAGGATTGCCGTGTCGGTGTTAATACATCACTCATCTGCATAGTGTTTAGAGCTTGTTCCTCTTAGCCTCCTCGCATCCTAGTAATATCGTAACAGAGATTCGCGCTTAGATTATCATCGTCCTAGTTTTCCATGAGCGAGTTTACGCCATCGGCACAGGATCTTTACAGTTGTTTGATTAGTAAGATTCTGCGAGAGTCACGATCTTGACGATGCTAAATTTCATCCTTTAAAAAATGGTTTTTTTTTCATTCGTGTTTTGTACGTTGTTCTTAGCTGGTTTATGAAGTGGGGTTCCTTCGAGGAAGGTGATATCGGTTTTCCGATGGGTTCGCTATGGCGCATTGCTCGCATCCTCGATGTAAATGCACGCCAGATACCCCAGAGTCGCCGTGCTATCCTCGTTTATCTCCGACGGGAAGCCAATGAAATTAGGGTGAAAATGGATTTTGCGTCCGATGGTAACGCTCAACGGTGTACATTATAAGTTTGTATTAAAGCTCATGACACCATTCAAAAATAAATGCTCGCTAGATAATGGTCAGCCGGTAGTTTCACGATATAACTTAATTATGTTTTCGAATAGGGGAAAAAATGACGATGTAATTGAGATATAATAGCTTTCTGTTAGCTATTCTTTAATCGTGTCTTGTTTAGGAGAGTTATTTTGGAATAAAATATTTTAATGATCAGTCTGGAGTTTGGTAGATAATAAACTAGACAATATAACTGATTAGGCTTTTTTTTCTTTTTTAGAAAATTAAGACGCATCTGTGTGAAAAGTAATCTCAAAAAAAAAAAAAAATTGACGAACAGAGCAGGATAATTACAGGAAAACACAGATAAACCTTTCGACTAGGATTGTCCTTAGAATTCAATTATCCTCGACTATTGCACCGATGAAAATCGCGAATCCGACCCGAGGAAAATTACTCGGGCGCAAGAAATTTAAATGTTATCGTAGGAAGTCTGTGGAATCTCAAACTATTGCCTTCCCACAGTCGACGCGTAATTCGCTTTAAATCTCCTAAAGGAGTGCCATCTTGAATCCATTCAAAATGAAATCATTTAGAGTGAATATTATTGGACATAGATATAACTCTATATTTATAACTTTATTTTACGTCATTTAAATTCAATTATAGAATTAATTAAATTATTAACCAAGGGCATTTGCAACGGAGTTGCAAAGTTTTATTCTTCCTTAATTGGTTTTTACTATAATCTATTTCGAATTTAACGATTATTAGTCTTATATAATTTAGTGTTTAAAGCAAATATTACACATAGTAATAATATTATCGAAATTCAACAATTTACTAGTGGATCATGGTCACTATCATCAAAATGTAAATTATTATTATTTTTACTTTTGGCTCACGTTACGAGTAAAGCGCTATCGTAATTTCTCGCGAATAGAGTCAGTAGAATTCGCAGGCCATAATAAAAAATTAAGAACAAGTTGGAAAAGGAGGATAAAGTATCCAAAGGATTGACAATCACATACAGAAGAGAAGTTTGGAGTTTGTGAAAACTATCGAAAAACTCGTCGCATCGAGTGAGGATTGCTCTTTGGCCAATTAGCGGGTTTCCTGCTACTAATTTGTTGTCGCAAATTAGTACGAAGCTACCTATACGATCAGCTTTAATGCAGTTAGGTGCTTTTGCGAAATCAGTTTATTAGAGATGCACCGAAACGCAGGATGCATGTACCTTGATTCACCTCTATCAGATATCCGATAAAATTCCCTAATAACGCTCTACCATATATGAACGACCACCAATTCGATGCTTGCAGACGACCTCGTTACACATGGAGGATTATCCATTAGTCTCGAGATATCCACTATTCCAAATCCGATATTTGAAAACAACCTTCTGCTCCGTCGTCCGGAAAAATCTGATCACTCGCAATCATTTCAAGAGAGTAGAACTCTTTACCAGTGTTTGACGAGTACTACACTTCTCCGGAAGAAATGATTAAACGAAAAAATTATGTAGGAAATTTTCAAATGAGCATTTCTTCAAAGCTCAATCATTTTTATTCTTATAGATGAAGTATGTCTGGGTTTATATTATAGTTAATTAATTGCATATACGAAATGATCCGAGTACATGTTATAAGTGTACCGAATATCGCGACTGCTGCAATAACTACTTCTACGTTCACATCATAAATTATTCCAACTTACAGCACTTTTGGAGACAGTTAAACATGCGTCATCAGTAAGTCAGGCTTACCTGCAAAATAAAAGAAACATATGAGTAAACGAGTAAAATTACTTTTCTGAAATGTGTAAAATGAATTTTTGTCTAGTCTCGAAAAGTAAGGTAGTCAAGATGGGAAAAGTGTAGCCAAGTTTTGCTTCTGCATCTCCCTATTTAACCACCGTTTTCGGAGTGTTAACAAAATAGGAAAATCGTTGAAATGTATTCCTGAAGCGTAAATCCAAGTTAAATACGTCGTCGGTAGTGCTACTTCATGGAATAAGCTGAAACTAATTTTCGTGGTTACAGCGGCTTACTCAATAGCCTCGTGTAACCGAGGGTACGAAGCATAGGAGGTTTGATGCTTCGGCAAAGCTTTCCACAGAAAAGCTTTACGAGGACATAAAATCCCTGAGACTAGAAGCTGAACTCTCACACGTTCACCGTGAAAGCCAGACAAGAGACCATGAAAGCATATTTAGCAATATAACCCGAACGACAATCTCGAATTTCGCGCTCGTTAACCGATACCCTATTAGATCATAGGGTGGCTATGCATTTTTCATGAAATGCATACTCCAAGTGTACATGTATAGTATAGCTGGTCAGCTTGCGAAACTACCCAGCGTGTTCCCTCTCCAATCAGAATCTTCCGGTTCCGTTCCACGACTTTCAACGATGTTTCATTTCCATACAATGACCATCCGCAACCCCGTGAAACCCTTTCGAACGCGCATTAGACTTCCGCGAAAGCGCGTCGACAATTCGCAGAAGTAACGTAATTAAGGAATCAGCAACCATGGAATTTCTCGCGATCCACGTAACGTCAGATCCAAAGAGCGTTAATTCTCGCGATAGAGACTGCGAGATACTGGTAGCAACGGGTATATATGTAGATTCTTGCTTTTCGAATGCATGCATATATCCTCGACACATTTCATATTCCGCTTATAGCTTCCACCACGTAAACACGCGCGTGGTCTCGCGCATGGTCTCGCGCGCGGCAATCGCTGCTTGTAAAATCCACTTTCCGAGAGAGCCGCGGGCGCTAATTTTATTCATTATTTATGCATTTATCAGGCCGGCCACGCGAGACAAACGACTCCTGGAGGCCCGTGACCAACCATAGTCCCTACCCTTTTCGTTCCCCTCATCCATATTGGCGAGTTTAATTCTTTTGCAAAAGTTGCACGAGAGAAAATCTCCCTCAACGAGAACAGAAATCCTTTGTTACGTAATTCTACCTCTTTTACCCGCGAGAAAATAAATATCTTCGATAAAGTAAATAATTCCTATTTTTACGATGTTTCCTTTGGATGGTACGCTTCGTGATATTTTTATTTGTTATTCGTTACGTCCAGAACTACCTACAAGCGAATAATGGAGATACGATAATTCACATTAAAAGTCTTTACGTGCGTATCGGAAAATTGAGAACGACGGATTATGAGAGATAGATTCCTATAATGAAATATGTAATGAACTCATGCTGATCTGACAGATCTCCCGTCATAATACAACACCAGAGATATCGCTCGATCGCACGTACTCGAATCCGCTAAATAGACAGGTTAAAAAAATATTGTAAATCCATCAGGCAGTTTGATTTCACCACGAATCCGGCACTCACGGAGAGAATTAGTCAGTGCCCTCGGAGCGACAAGTGACACGTTCACTTGACCGTGCATGGGCAACAGGCACATGCGAATTTTTCGTCGCCGATTTAACTCCTCACGCACGACCGACCGTGAATTTCCTCTCGATGCGCGCACACATTCACATCCCATCGTTCAACCCTTTCGACTATTTACCCTTTCCCGCTTGCACTTACTCTTTGTCTCTGTACCCTAGCCCTTTGCCAGCCTTTTTCATCCTCCTCCTCCTCCTCCCCCAGCGTTTTCACAGTCAGAGAAAAACTTTTTCCACGCGAGCATTTCGAAAGCTAGCGGCTTTTATGGCGCGGACCATTGCGCGAGAGTAGCCGCAACCGCACCGAACCATAGCGCAGCCCTGCGTGGCGGCTCCGTTCAAACTTGTGTATCGAAATATTCCCATATCTTTGAAAAGTGAGAGCATTCAAATAGTCTGCGCCCATCTGTTAACGGCTTTGAGCCTTGAACGTGCGCGGCAGATTTTAACTTAACGAACGTGGCCAGTCGAAAACGAACTTCGCACTTTGGGCTCGCCTTTCAGAGGATTTATTGCTCGTACTCGTCGAGGATCCATCGCGATCGAGAGCGTTTAAATGACTGCGATGAATAACATTGAACGTAACGCGCACTTTGAATCGTGAATCTCGTGGATCTGGAGTTTCGATTTGCGGACAAGATTGTACGGGGTAGTTGAGGGATGAGACTACTGGTACTTTGACACGTTACTATGTGGAATTCTCGTATCACAGATGAATACGATGTCTATCGTCTCGATGCTGCGTGTAGTTACTCGTAAACTTTTCGATCGTCAATATGTTGTACCGATAAATCGCACATAAATATGTATAGCACAGAAAGACTTACAATTTCATAAATATGTCATTTGCTTTCACAGGCATTGACCTGTATTTCGTTTCGAAAATTAATAAGTATTCTGGCCAATATTATCGATATGTATATTGTTTCACGCGTTGATTTCACTACACCAAATGTGTCTTGTAATTATTTCCAACAACGGTATTGCGGTTCTTTAAAATTGATACTACTAAATCGTTTTACCACATGGAGTATATAGTATTATCTACAATAAATAAATTTACGAGAATTACGTACCATCCTCCTCCAGTAACATTAAATTACCGTTTAGCGAATAATAACATGTATTCTCCGAAATTGAAACTGACAGTTCACTTCTCACACGGATTTTATTACCCAGTACAATACGAAACACATTTGTAGCAAGTTTCATCAATACTGCTACTTTTAATTGGTTTAAATACGTGCATTCGTGAAACGCGAAAGAAAGAAGAAAAACAGAGGAGAACACGAGGGAAATATTTGTAGCGATTACGCTCGTAAACTGAAATCCACGAAGGTTCGCTTTATCTCAGAAACGATAGCGTAATTAGCCTTTAATGATGGAAACGTGTAGATCTGGGAAGTTATCCGACACGAAGCAAGTAAGAAGAAAGTACATAACGTGGCAACGAACTATGAATACCATGCCTATGATATTGCCCAACACATGAAATATATACGAGGTGTTTGAATTCCAGATATACGAATGTACAATATACAATATAAATATATACACGTATATGTAATATATCTATAATTAGTCTGAAATCCAGATCGTCGATTGAGAAAGCACGAGACCAAGCGTGTCGATGAAGCATAACGTAATGAAATTGGAAAAACGTCAGACACATTCGGATATGTATAATCTGTTCCTCGCTACGAATCAACGTCGAAAACAATTTCGGTTTTTTCGGCAAGATTTATACATTTTTATTCGAAACAACTAAATTTACCACATAATTCCATTTGTTTCCTGCATAACACCGCGAGAAACAATACTGCCAGAGGAAACACCGAAGGAAATTGTTATTTTTCAAAAGTATCGTTATCAAAATTCAGCTTTACTTTACGTCTTCGGATTATTTCTGATATTATACAACTAGCCTTGTTTTTGCTGTACTTACTGCGTAACGAAAACCTTTGATAAATACACTCTCATTCAGCAAACATTTACGATCAAATTTCTCGAAAACAAAACCTTGAATGAAAAAAGTCTCATTCTATCCTTTCGATTTATTTCTTTATGTCAGCGTCACTCTTTTCCCTCTAGTGTCCCATAGTTCCTGAAAACCCTCTATAAACACCCTCGTACCCAGCGGGTATTTAAATTCGATTTCCTCGAAAACAAAGCCTCGGATGAGAATATCTCTCTCTCTCTCTCTATGCTTTTGCTTTAGTTTTCGATGTAGGAACCAAGCCTCTTCCTGTTGCGCCCAATGCTGACAAAAAAGCGCCTTTAAAAAGACGCTTATAGATTTGTGAGACAAAAAATTTATCTCTGAAATACAGGAGAATTTATTTCGTATTATTGTCGGATTTTTCCGGCAGTTCCACTTTCAAACTAATAAAATTACCAAAAAGGATGAGTTACTAAATGTATTCCGGAAAAATAATCTCGTCAGGTTCTTACGTTACCACGTGGTTTCTCGTAGACGCCAATCGCCAGAGAGGCTCAGTATCGTGACTTAGACTCGACGAGGAAAATAGAAACAGAATCGTGATGGGAAGAAGAGTGGCGAGCGGTGAGGAGGGTAGATAATTAATTACAACACGGCCGAGAGATAGGCCGTTGAAAAATCACCGTTCGCCTGATGCGAACAGAGCCGCTGCCGCTACCGCCGCCACTGCTAGCAATTTATGTTCCACTCGTCGTTATTTTATTGCTCGACACGTTCGATTCCGCGATTCGCGATTCGTAAAAAGGAACGATGGGGGGAGGGTTCGCGTTCGGGGCAAAATCGATCAGGGCATAAGTTCTGCTGTTGCTCGAGCAGTGAAAATCCGTGGGCACGCGTGACAAAAAAGCTTACGCGCCGAAAGGGACACTCCATAAAATAGGCCGAGCCCGACAACATTTGCAGCGACACTATTTTCCACTATCGCGATCAGTATGGTTCTCTCTTTCCCTATCTCTCTCTCTCTGTCTCTCTTTCGGTTTCACTCTTTCTTTTCCCGCCTCTGGGACCCTTTATCCCGGAAAAGTGCACCTTTCGCCTATTATTTTTCTACCGCTATCAAAATGCTTTATATCGTGTTCTATTGGTTAAGAGACTGCGTAAAATAAAGTATTGCCGCCGGGCGAAATTTCAATCGACCGTTGTAAAAAGGACACTACCACTGTTTGCTCGGGTAGCTGGTTTCGATTTTTATTACTGCAGACGTAGAGTGCATTCCAGCCGGTTTCCTAGTTTATAAGGCTGGTAAGATTTAGAGAAATAGAATGCTCACTGATTCGTTCCTATCTATTGTTACTATATTGTCACATGTCTGCTTGTGTTTACAGAAATTAGCATTGCAATGGAATAAATGTAGCGATTGAAACAATTTGGCGAATGCAGTCAAATCAGAATTGATAGAACTCTGATCAATTCGTTTAGCGTACTGAGGCTCTCTTGCGCCTGTCTATGTTCCTCGAGTTCCTCCACTATCATACCTAGATTCGAGTGGAATAATTCCTCAATTTCAAATTGCATCTGCCTGTCATGGAACCAGTCAATAAATTAGGTAGGAAAATGTCTTCAGTTTACCGATCTATTTAAACTGAACGCTCTTGACTTAAGTACGACATTAAATGCAAATTTAAGTACAATTGAATTTAAATAAGAACAATTCAAATAACTTGTAGTACCATTAAATTTAGCTATGAAATATTCTCTTCCATCTGCTTCCAATCTTGACTAACAATAAGAAAACAAATATATCATTTTGCGAAACAAAGAGAAATTATAAGTCTATCGAATAACGATTTGTTGCGCATGTTTTTGACTGGCAACGCGATTAAGATACGCTGAAAAGCGGGATTAAGGCCGGTGACAAATTCAAAATCCATTAGCCTGGCCTTGCTTAGGAAACCAGTCCATTATTAGTACTTGTCCACAAAGGGGTGCGGCACACCGCGTCGCCCTGCGGCCTAGAGATCGCTTGTCCCTCGAAGGGTCCCCGAATCCTCCCTGCAATCTTTATTCGATGACGTAGCAACTCGACCACCGCCATATTGATCGATTCTTCCAGTCTCTCGCTTTTTCTCCCTTTCGAAGGGCGCACTTGTTTCAGGGCCAACCAAGGAAACTAATGGAGATCGACTCGACAGATTACGATACGATTTTCCCCGGCAATAGGAGGTAACGAGACCGATGGGTAGCCTCTCTTCTTCTCATCGATGAGACTCCATTTCGAGTGACCCATCGTCCCAGGTCCTTTTCAGGGACCGAAATAAACTCGATGAAAACAATATTTGGTGGAAACTATTTTCTCACTATTTGGACACGTAAAAAATATCTTTACATTCAACATTCGACTCTTACTGTGACATCCAGTATGAGAAACAGAAAGAAAAATAAAGTTGAACAACCACAGTGGAAGGAAGCAAGGAAAATAAACAGCTGTGGTAAATGGAGACCGAAGTAGAAATAGAGAAATGGGTAAGAATGTGGACGATCGGAAGGAAGAAAGTAAGGAAGTAAGGGAAACAGGCGAGTCTGATAAATAGATAAATAGGGTTCGGGAGACACTCGAATTGAGGGGCTTGGCTCTCGCCCAATCGGCGTGCATTAACGTTCCTGAAATCGAGGGGATCGTTTCTCACCGTTCGCCCTTTTTCTCTTCCCCTTCGTTCTTCGAGCGACTGCCAGACTGCTTGCCACCCTCGAGCTCGAGAAAGAGAGACCTCCGAATTCACCGAGATAATTCGATGGTTAATCGAGCGAACCAACCGTACTCGCGAAATCAAGTCCACGCTAGGTGCATCCCCCCCCCCCCCCTCTTTCTACCCTCTTTCCATCCAGTTTCTCGGCCCTTCTAATGCCACCTTTCCGCGTTTCGCTCTCCTAATCTCTCCAAAGTCAAATAGGTTTTCGTCAAGCACCAATAGACAAGATCTTAATGGACACTGCCAACTTGCGTGTGACTTTCTTGCGTTAGTCTGTTATTATCATACGAATCGCAAATTTCACCGGAACGAACAATGGAATCGGGGATATAGGCTACGCTCGAATTACACGCGCAAACGGATATGAACTCGTTAAATTTAAGGAAAGGCGAACCAAGAGATTTCATTGATTATTATTATTGTAGTGTTCGGTCTGCGAGTGGTGGATTCATTCATGTAAAGCATTCTTTATAAACGCGATAGACATCATATCGTAATCGTATAACCGCGGGAAGTAAATTTTTTGAAAAATCAATGGAAAATAAGAAAATTATATATTTCATTCTTTTCTTTTTCCTAGAATAAAACTCAATTGGTTAATCGGTCGAGTAGTCGATCATCGTCGTCGAAAGGCTTTTAATCTACTTCTAACCAAATTATTTTCCCATTCGTAATTACGTAAGGACGGAAGCACGTATGTATGTTCGGATTTGAGGCGTTAAATTAGTGGCAAAGAAAGGCGACGAATGGGAGGTCATCAACGTCACTTACCATAATAAGCCTTCCAACAAATTACCAGAGAAAAGGCAAGTACCGCAAACCCTCGCGACATACTCAAAATGGCACATAAGTCAGAGAACTGGAAACTTCGTTCCTGCTTAAACTTTATGAAGAGGCGGTCGCTAACCTCCACCCTTGGAACCTGCCGCAGAAACTATTCTGACGCTACCCCGGCAAGCCGGAAGAACCGTGTGGAGTATAGCGACGCGCTACGAACAATAAGACAATAGCCAGAGAGAACAAGTGTGCCATGCGAAAACTGAAAGGAATGAGTGTTTCGCACTGATCTACCACACCGTCACCTGCCAGGATCTCTGCATACTTAAACACTAAATACAGTGAATAATGAATATAAATGGAGACTAGAATATAACAGTAATTATCCGCTTAAAGTGTCATCATTATTCCCGTACTAATCGAATTGTGATTGTGAAGCCAGTTATGCCTAACGCTTTTCTTATTCGTAAAACACTTTTGACTGTCAATCCCTTCTCATCGAGAAACCATCGCCATCCACTTCCACTACGAAGAACAAGACTGCCTAATCATTTTCCACGACTCGACGCCTTCATTCTACAGCAGAACGCGCACGAGGAACCCTTCAAAAGCAGCTCTGGAAGATGGATTTCCGCATAACGTCCAGTAGAGTCGTTGGCTTATCTCAGGGTCCCGTTTCTCGGGCCTCAGGCTGCGTTCCACTGCGGTCTGTTTGCGGTGAAATCCGTCTCTTTGACCCATTCCTTTCGCACTTCACTGGGCTCTGACTATACCAATTACGGTTTTCCCGCGTCAGCCTGGCCGGATCTCGGGATTACATTCCACTTTTCCATTCTGCCATAGAGCCAACCATCCAACCGCTCCAGCCGCACTATTCTCCATGCGCTCTAAGAGTCTCGATCGTTGCCCTTGCATGACGCCCGCAATTATCGAGTGATAACGGACAGTGGTACTTCACCGCCGACTTCCGAGATCAATTTATATTCAAAGGACCGTTATTCCGAGTGTGATTATTCCCGATAGTCCATGCTAGTCGGACTTTTCTTTTTAATAATCTTCGACTGCCAGATCAAAGAACGACTATCAAACATTCCATCAAGCTGGCTGGATTAATGTCTGATAATATTATTTTCGAGTGCGATATCATTTCCTACAACTATATTCTTCTTCGTCACTATACAATTACGCTCGGGATTGAACCATCCGATGCACATGAGTGAACCGACACGAATGATGGACTATTCAATTCGTTTCACAATCAGTAGTATGATGCTTTATTGCGAATACTGGTACACCAGCTATTGCTCCACTGGAAAATTATTCCCACCGTTTAATGTCATCCTACTAGAATTGTCGTTAGGCTCAATATTAAAAAAAAAAGATGTTTGCATTTAAGAGGGCTACAAAACGCAAAAGAACTATACGACGTCTACAATGGAAATCCCTGCAAACCTCCCATGCCATTAACCCCATCAATCGCACTCGCGAAGGGAACGAGCATACATGAACATACATGAACATACATGAACATACATGAACATACATGAACATACATGAGCATACATGAACATAGAGGAGAGCATATACTAGGAAACCAGCCGTCACCAGAGAGCAAAGAAAGTAAGGGACAAGAGTAAAGGGTGCGCAAGGGGAAGAGTCGCGGTTGAGGGAGCCTGGGCAAAGTGAAAAATTAGCAAACCGGACGAGGCGGCTTTAAATCCGGCAAGGGAGCCACGGCATGGGCCACGCAATAACTCAGAGCCTCTCCCTTAGCCTGTTTCGCCCTTCCTCCCACCTACGACATAATTCATCTCCATTTATAATACACAGGGACAGAGGAGCGCGCCGTGCCGTGCCATGCCGTGCAGTGCAGTGCCACGCTGGCTTTTCATTCAGTATTCGCTTCTGCGCCAGCCATATTAGAGAAGAGCGAATTAGGAGGACGATGCGATGCGATGCGTCGCGACGCTTACGTCGACGCAATTCGATTTGGCCACTGTCCTCACCAGGGAATCCCGAGTTTGCTGGATTAGCCCACCGACAAAAACGATAGATTAATAGCGGGCACAACGATTGCGATCACCGGACTGAATTCGTCGCCAGCACTTAACCGTAATTGTGATCTTCGATAGCAACCGGTCGCTCGCGCGGAAACTCCCGGCGGATTAAAGGGGATACAAGGTTGAATATCCGGCGAAATAGTAATTCGAATGTAAGGTGAATTATAGGAAACGAAATGGGAGAAAAATTGCTTGGTAATACCAATATAATTTAAGTGAATATTAATGACGAAAGCATAGGAAGAAATTGATTTTGATAGTCTCATTAGGTTTCTGCTTCAAATTGCAGAATTTGACTTTTAGTTTTAAAGAATCGATACTGAATATTTTTGTGCTACAATTTAGTATTACTTTATTTCATGTTAAATCTGTGTACAGAATAAATATATCCCTTCTACTTTTTAGCATATTGTATAAGACTGTGTTTAAGACGATCAAAAAGATTCCATTCGAATAAACTTTTTTTTATATCATTCAAAATTCAATTTCATTGTAATACCTTGACTTCACGCTCTTTATACTGTCGCAGAAGTTAATAAATTCATCAAAGTCTACCATACCATCAAAGCTGAAACTTTGCTTCGCGAAGCTATTTCGAGGCATTGTGCGCCAGCCGAATGGAACTGTTCCTTTCAATCGTGCTGCAACATCCCAGCGAATCTTCCGTCTTTTCTTCCGCGAACGTGACACCATTTTTGCCCATTCTTCTTGGTAGGGAAAGAGAGTGCAATAATTCCCTATTGATCTACGGACCTCAGCAATGCGAACGAGTCGAGTAATAATTCATAAAGTGTCGCGAGGACGATTTCTAGTAAGATAATACATAAAAAGAAGAACCTATCAAGAGAATTGAACGCGTTAATCACGGAAGAAATTTGCACTGGTTCGTGCCTGAATTCGAAGTTACGAAGCAAATTCAGGGAATTATGCGAAACACTAAGCAAGCAGAAGGGCGTAGTAATAATTACGACTAGCATGCACCACTAAAATGTTATTGTTTAGTTCGTGAGCACAAGTACTCAGGAAATTCTGTGACGTTAATTCAATTGGTCTTTATCCGCTTTACCCTCGACGCGGCGGTATGCCCCGAAAATTCTAGTCAATTATACAAGATCCAAATCAAAATCCAATCTCCCAGTGAAGCGCGGATGCGAGGATGCGCGGGTGCGCGTCTCGCGTCCCGTGAATTTCAGAATTATCTGGCTAGATGTAAACGCAAGCTCGCGCGCGCACACACGGGGGTACCTCCGCTTATCAATACGAAACAGGACTCTAACGATGTAGCGTACGCGCGAGTGTTGCCCGCCATTAATCCGCCGAATCAATTCTGCTCGGAATTAATGGCCCGCTGAGAAAGTGATGCCGCTTTCGACAATCCGCGCACGCCAACCGAGTTTTGTTTCAGAGTAGATTTATGCCAGTAAAGCAGTTAAACGTCGACTGGCCTCGCCTCGATTGGCTGCTTCGGACAGAATAAACTGTTCCGGCAGAAAACTACTCTCAAACAGAGAGAAAAAGAGAATTTAAAGAAACTCGATTATCTTTGACTTTACGAAGATCGGATGTTTGTAAGGAATATTGTAGATTTGGATGCAACATCCACGAAGGAAAAGAGAATTATTTATGCATAATTAATGATAGCTAATTATTGATCGACGATGTTTAATGCACAATATTGTTGAAAGACAATTAAACTGCAGCCCGACTTAATGATAACAATTTCGAGCACACGATCCTGCGGATTTAAAGACAACGATTAATCGAGGATGATATCCCAGGAAATATATGTCCCGAGAACGATATTAATAGAGAAAAACGCCGCCGAAAAGTACGTCAGATTCAACCAACTGGAGATACTAAAACTGAAGGCTCGTTTTTTACCAGGAGAAAAAAAAAGCGACATTAGTTTCAAGCGATAAATCGCGGCTGCAAGCCGCGAGGACAGCTGGAACAAAACCAAAACTGGACGAGACAATTAAATTGGAAATACAGGACGTGCATCCGTGCGTATTTTCGGGTGTTTCGTGTGTTTCGCATCGAAAAGTCTTTGTTTGCACGTGGAGAAAAGGCTGGAGTACGCGCGTAGCCTGTCGACAAATTCTCCAAATGGACGAGGCCGCATTACCAAATTACCGAAATTACGTCCAGTTACCCGAATTAGCCGTCGATCATTAAACCAGGGTGCGAGTTTTTCCCACACAGTCGTGAATGCTTCGTTGACGCGCACGCGCACACCGGAATAAATCGTCCAAGCGGCCAAATATTTATTTGTCTGCTGGCAGTCCCTATTTGCCGAACTCAACTAAATCATTCGACTGAGCAAACGATACTTGTTTAAAACGTACAAAACGCCCAACGGAACTTGCGCTACTAGTGACGGGAATAAAATTCCGCCAATTGTTTCAAATAATTGAAGCTCAACACGAAAGTCGCGATTTATAGTCAGTGATTTGAGCTGGTAGCGATTGGTAGATTGAACCGTACCAGCATAGAAGTTACTCTAACAGAATTATATTCGTACGAACATTGTAAACGAGTACCGATATCCGTTTCTAGCAAACCCTGGGAAAAACAAAACGTTGGAACAATATCTGATTCAAGAAAACATCGAAAAAATTGATTTTTTTCTACGTATATTTGACCTCAGTTGCCAGTAAATTGATATATTTCAACCCGCTGGAGGCGAATTCTATTTTTCCCGAATAAAGGAATTCGTACACCCCGAAAGAGTAAAATATTATTTTGCGAGTGTCAAGTAACACTGGACTAATGATATCAAATTAGTTATCAATAGATTTCATTCTGACGAATCGTTACCAGGTCTCACAAGCAAACATTAACACTCGCCAATCACATCACTTAATGTAAAGTTAAAACATAGGTTCATTAGTTAAGAGCGTTTACTTATAGTTAGTTGAGCAATTCCATAATTGACAAACGTCGTTGCTCCAAACCTGACAAACACCATTCCGATTACTCCTGTACATCCTGTTCCTTATTACTAACTCGAGTCCCCTGTACCATCCTCGAGGAAACAGAGCGCGATTAAAGTTGGCTGGTGGTCCTGGGTGGGAAGAATTTTGCGGACAATGACAAAAAAAAAGGGGGTCGTAGCATAATCGTTCGCGGCGGAAACCAGGCCGCACTGAGGAAAGAGGAGGAATAAAAAATGGAACGGCACTCGTCGTCCTCCTCCTCGTCCTCGTCATCTTCGTCATCCTACTCGTCGTTGTCGATGGTTCTGAATAAAACTCCCGACAAAAGTTCTCAGCACCCCATATGATCAACTCTTGTTGCTCGATTCGAGGATAGGAAGTTTCTGGCCCCTGGAAAATGGGGGATTAAATCGAGCAGCTCGTTCTCCTCGAAGCTCTTCTTTTTCCCTTGTAAACACGATAACCGTGGAACCTAGAATGTACAGCTCTACTTTCCAAAAAAACGATGGGTCATCCTTTTCCTTTTAAAGCAGCTCTCGCCTAGTTAAAGCCCGTATTGTCGTACTCGAGCCATCTATGTCATTATATGTATATAGGTTGTCTCAAAAGTTGGCGACACGAATTGCGAGCGGAAACGGGAGGATAAAATGAGAATTTTTTCCTTGGTGAACTTGGAATTCCTGATAATACCGAGCGAAGAATACTGGCAACTGCTTTTAAACGTCTCCTACAGTAGCTATTGTGCAATGAGAATAAAGAAGGAAATGAAATGTTTACGTAGTTCTTTATCTCGTCATAAAAGCCTTCGGTGTGTATTGAATTTTTACGTTTATACTAATGAATGTGACTACTGCTTATTAAGTTTGAATTATTACATTTTCTCTATTTAAATCATAATAATGGAACCAAGAGAAATTCCAGTTTTAGCATAGATGAGTTTTCTAAGAATTTCTCACAGTTTAAGATGCCGAAAACCAACCGAACAACAGAGTAAAATCGCGAGCAAATATTCTTGCTAATTCTTGCGTTTCGAGAATAACGACTGCAGAACTACAAATAGAGAGGAAATAGAAAAAGTTTCGAGGCATTTATGACTTGCCTTCGAAGTACTAGTACTGAGTTCTTCTTCGGTATTGATCGACCATCGACACGTAACGCGTTCCAAGTTATCGTTCGGCTAGTTATGTTGATACACCTGAGTGATTGCTTCTCGGTAAACTTGCGCAAGGTTCACGAGTTCCACGGATAGATTCTAATGCCGGCCGGTCTTTTTTGCGAAGGTTCGCGAAAGCGAGAAAATTGCGGAGCCCGCGACGTGCAATCAGGAGCATGCGTGTAATGAAAGGCAAACAGTGTGGAAGCCGGACTAAATGGACATCCGCTACCGAAATGAAAATGAAGTTACCTTATAATCCGTTGGAGTAACTGGCTAGACCGGCGGGTTGGTCGGCATCGATCGTTTGCGGCTGATATTGATGGTCGATGCTTGTCAGAGAGTTGAGCGTCCCTGCTCGAGACACGCGTAATAATCGTTATTCCGCGGTTTTTTCCTCAATTACACGGTACCTCATTTGCGTTAAACGATTTTGATCATCAATTCGGCAAATTCCACTGGAAGCTTCGTTCGGAACGATTTCTATACACTAATTATTATTTATTATCAATTGAGTGTGTCAATGGAAACATTCCTTCGTTTCCCAAAGCAATTTAAACGGAAAATGTTCGATTCTAGAATGATAGTGAGCTAAAACATTTTTATTTAAAACCTTTGAGAGAATTTGGAAACTGCTGATCAGATATAATTTCAAGAACTTTGTACGAATCGCACGAAATGATTTACTGTAATTGTATTAACGAAAGTAGATTTTGGTATTAATAAAACCTTATGAGCGAGATAATAATATACTGATACATTAATTAGAAGCATTAAGTAGGCCTTTCATGCTGGATTGACCAATTTATATGAAATACATTGCTGTATAGAACGTTTAACGCTACATGATGCGACTCGATTGTTCGCGCAATAGTTCGCAGGGAGTCTGACATATTGGAATTTTGTTATCAGGGATCGAATAACTGTATAAACTGCTCGATGATATATTGTTGCAATTTGACTATTAATTTTCGGGAATTGTCAGTCACCGAGAATGTACTATGATCAATGTCCTTCGCACCTCGTGCCAAATACAAACTGATAGTATGTATAATCTTGTTGTTTAAAGTCTAAAAAAGGAAAGTAGCGTATGAAACTTTTATTGAGAATCTCATTGCTAATTGAAACGATACGCTTTTAGAAGCTCAACTTTGAACATACGACAATTTGAATTCACCAAATCGCAATAAACCAGTTGATATCCTCGAGGTCTCACGAAACTTTAAGATATAGACGTAACGGTAGATCAATTTTAATTCCAGGAAGAAGTTGAACTTGGCAAAAAATCATTGATTCCTTTCATTTGCCCCTCGTCCGGCGCCCTGTTGCGCAAATTTGCCTTTCGTCCGGAATCCTAAAATATACCATCCCTGTTACGCGAGCCGATATTAATGTTTTAGCAGGGCAACTTTCAACGAGTACGATCATGAATTATACATTCAGGTTAGACTTTTTTTTCTGCTGAAACACTAAATACTCCAGGAGTATATACTTGAGAGAGTATAATGTGCGGGAGTAACTCTCTATCTCTCCCTCTCTCTCTCTCTCTCTCTTTCTCCGTTGGTGGCACCCTCTCCAGACGCGAGAACGCCGCGCGCCATACGAGCTCCTCGAGGGAATTAAAAAGCTCTTGGAATTTTCCGGAAGCGAGAATTTTTTATTAGTGGAAAAACTTTTTGAGAGGACACTGCCACGGCACCCTTGGTGGCACATGCGCTTACTGCCACGATGGCTAGAGAACTTAAGGAAATTCCGCGAGAATCCGTGGGGTCCCCTTAAGTGAGTAGTTCTGCGATGGAATTTTAATTACGAAGGAGGGGATAGAGAGAATGTGCATTGTAACGCTAACGGTAACGTTATGCTTTCGGCAATGTTGCTAATAACCTCCTCGCTTCGTCTGCCATCGTCCATGGCCACGTCCACTCGAGGGGAACGATTCAATTCCATTTTGCGTTCTAATACGCTAAATGCAGCCAATTAGCGGTACGATGCCAACGATATCGCTCCTATCGCAACAAACCTCGCTACCATCTAACGCCCATGCCCTGCCATTGGCACACTATTCCCTCGGTAAAAGCTTTCACGCAAAACATCTCTAGCAGCAACACTTTGACTTCGAGATGCAGACGTTTGTGAAACTAGAAATATTCTTTCAAGTCTTATTCCAGTTTTTTAATACAAATTGTAGTAAAAAGAAATAAGAACCCTAAAAATTCTAATAGTATTGACGAGTGACAGGATCAAAATTTTGAAGAACATAGAGCAAGAATGAACAAAAGAACAGGGACCAGTGATTCATAGTTGCCCTTCTCTTTCTCTCTCTCTTTCTCGAAAATATCCTTGTGCGCCAAGCAAACCGGTTTCTCAAATAATGCGCTACCAATTTGTTTCCGGAACAATATTCCACGGGCAGTAACCCACCACAAAACAGCGAACCCCGACACCAAAGTTCCCGACCGACTCTCTAATGGATTACACACCATCCTCGCTCACGGCGAAGAACAAAAGCGACCGCAGAAAAACCCATGTAATTCCGGAGCTGCCACCGCCGCTGGCAACCAAAGGTGTAAAACGTCGCGGGGTGCCGGTTTATTTATTGACAAAGCATCCGGGGCGCCAAGAGCATTAGCGCCGGGCTACCACCAAACTCACCTATACCTAACATACCTGAAAAATGTGTACTTGTGAAACTCGTCATTTTATCCGATGTACACGTTAATATACAAATATGTATGCACTAATAAAAATTTTCTTAATAACCATACAATCGCATTATAAACTTCTTTAACCCGAAAAAACAAGTAGCTAATATTCAGCATTATTATTCTTAACATTCGATATATGTGTGTGCAGATTGGAATACCTACACAAAGAGAAAGGAACTGGCAAACAAATAGGAGCACGAGCATTTGACGTGGAAGCTCGCTAGTTTCTACGAAATAATGCAAGCTGGTCTCTTCGGCTGTTCCTCTGTTTGTGGCCAACCGAACCTGCCATTCCGAAGTCTTGCTTCCGAGACAAAGCTCACTCGTATTCGCCTCGACAAGAGACCAGCCTACTGCTAAATAGTAAAACGTTAGACAAGGCTAGGTATGTTGCATATCTAATCGAGAATGGACTCGCGTGAGGAGCGAAGCAGAAGTAGGTTGACCAGTAAGAATAGTCGATCAAATATTAATCTGTCGATTGGGTATCTTCCGTCTAAAGATCAACGTGGTTCAATGAAATTTATAAGACTGGACAAGACAAGACTAACGAAAAACAGTTTATAATGACTCTGAGAATTATGTAAAGAATTTTGGAAAACATGTAATATTAAGTATTCGCCCGCGGTGCAAAATAAAGATTCGAGTGTTACAGGAAAATTGCGAAATTGAACTTGTATACAAAATAGCAATTTTCACGTGACACCTGTAATAAGAATAACTAACAAGTTACACAAGATACGTAACAACCAAGTAGCATTATAACCGAAAGAAGAAAAAGGGGAAGAAGAATCCCATGACAGGACGCAATGCTTCGTCTTGTTCCTTTCTGAGTATACGCGTGACTCGGAACAAATAGGGTGAAAGGAAATTAACGAAGAAACAGCGAGAGATCGTATTTCGCAGCTGGCTTCCACTGAAAATCCTTCGTCGGCGCATGACGACCGGTAGAAATGTTGCAACCGTTGCGGGCGAAAGTGAGAGAGAAAGGAAGGTTTGGAAAGAAAAAGACAGAGTTTGAGAGGAGAGAGATCCGTCAAGAGCAGAATTCCGCGAGTGAGGAGCGGGCGAATGGGAACTAGACGCTACTTCGCGTCTAAAATCGTGGCTCTGAAATGTTGCCTCCCGGAGCACGACGGGTCGGAAATCGTATAATATCATTCGAATTAAGCAGACATTTCAGCCAAGTCACAAATTCGACAAAATTTTCCGTCAATTCGGATGTTTTACTAGTGGCACTCGATCCGATATTAAAAATCAGTCAGGTAAACTTAATGTGAACGACTGTTTATTGGAAATTGTATAAAAGCGACAGAGGATCGTGATAATATTAGACTATTAACAGTTCCTAGTATTCGGTAATTAGTATGATTACGTTCGAAACACATACGTTACTTTGACACAAACTATCAATGTACCTGTATCTGTTCCGAGCCAACGTAACATTACAATGAAGAAACCCAGGTAGCAATTATTTCACCGTATCGCCTTCGATTCGAAGCACTCGCGACTCTCACGAGAGTGCGAACTAATCAATGGCATTAATAATAAACAAAAGAGTAATAAAGGCTATTGTCAGATCTACGAGCATGACAAACTAGCATGAAAATTCACGAGACTACCGAGGACGGCATGTCTATAGTTGATTAAACTCAACGCGTGGCCAAAATTACACGGGGCTAATTGACGGATGGGCCGCAGCAATCAGTTCCACAGCCAATTATTGTAAGTGGGTAGAGAGAGACAGAACACTCGTGATAGTAAAAGAGAGATAGAAAGAGGTGCATGCTTTTGGCTCGATCAATGCCGATGCACACACGTACCTGGATTGGCGTATCGAGATTGTATGCTATCGCTAATCGTTCACGCTTAATGAGCAGCCAGTTGCAACAAAATCACCGAAGAGGACTAGCAACTGATCATCAACCTCTTCTCGTTATGAAACGCTTCACCGGGGCAAATCCCCGTGGAAAATTCTTCATGATACATATGCATATGTATGTATGTATACATACTCTTGTGTGCGTATACCTTGAGACACACGACACGCCGCCTCCTCGGTTAATCAACATTGTACGAGGACTGATTAATGAGGAAACTGAGCTGGAAAGAATGCAGCTAAAGCGCCTTGGGAATTCATACTCGAGAGATAAGAACAAATTCGTGCAATATTCCCATTCCTTCTTGCTTTTTATCAATAATAAAAGAAAATTATTTACGCGTACAAATTTGTTGTAATCTCAGTGATTTATGAGAATAAAGAGAATGAGAATTATATTGACGAGAAAATATTGTTTTTTGTTGGAGAATTATGTTCGTTAAAGCGTGAGTGATGAGCAGAGTTTCAATACGCAGAACATTTCAAACAGGGTGTCATATTTTAGTCACCACAAATCCCAAATCCGTTCATTTTCAGATCCCCCCTATTTTACCTACTTTTTATTCGAAATCGAAAACTACTCTTTTTAAAGCCACCACTATCGACGAAACGAGTGAAAAACAAACAAAGAGCAAAGCGAACGATCGATTATTGCAATGCCACCATCTGGAACAGAGTACGCTGGTAATCCGAGCTGATCGAGTTTTTTAATGCGGTATTCGAGTATTCTGGAGTTGAAAGTCAGAAAATGAACGAAATCTATATGCATATCATAATGAATCGAGGGACCAAAAAGATAAAACTACATTTCAGGTATCGGTCTGTCCTCAGTTCTCTGGTTCGCAACTATAAAATGACCGTCATCAAAAATACGGCGATCTGTGTCCGGCGAAGCGCGGTCCAGTAAAATTGAGAAACAGGAGATAGAACTTCGGAACGACCCAGACGGGAGTGATACCTCAATAGTAATAAGATACGCGACCAGAAACAATATGATTCCAACGATAAAAGGGGAGATATATCCGCACCCATCTTTGGATCTCTACGCGATTGTACGTATAAATATACAGTGAATTAAAGGAAGATTTTTCTTGGTCAGATTTTTGATTTGATAGGTTTATCACTCGTGATAGTCGTATTGCATGAGAATGGATAGGAAGTGGATTTTTATGCAAAAATATATATGAAGGATGCGAAGTATAATCTTTTTCCATAATGGTTCTTTTATAGAATTTTTCGATGGTTAGAGTTCCTTTAACACTAGAAAGACGGGAACTTTGTATATACCTATATTGAAGAAAAACAGTCAAAATGACTGCATTGTGAAACAATGACTAATATGTAAAGAAATTTATTTAAAATTAATTTTTAATATATTTGTATATTATTTACAGTTATATAACATGTTATTACAACAACAAAAATTTACTTCACTCAGTAAGACAAATACACTGCTCAAAAGAATTATGGCATAGAACAATTTTGTTCAAAAATAGGCCAAATTGGATTGACGGGAACTCGGTCAAAATTAATCGAAAAATTATGATTTTTCTTTTAAATTGAAGCTTAAAGCCTCTGCTTTTGATTTCCATACTTAGAATCAGGGATGGGCAGAGGCAAGTACTCTTCAATATTAAGTACAAGTACTTGTACTTGGGACCAAGTACTTTTACTTTAGGACAAGTATTTGTACTATCGGTCAAAGTACAACTTTGTACAAATGCCAAAGTACTTGTCTCAAAGTACTTGCACTTGGGCGCAAGTACTTGTACTTAATATCGAATAGTACTTGGCTCTGTCCATCCCTGCGAAATAAACAATAATCATAAGCATGACAAAGTGATACGATTTGCAAAGCGCACAAGTCAATAATCAGAATATTGAATATATATGCGGATGTGCATTACTGAGAAAACAGTGGCACAAAGATAAATTAGCTAACTAGCATTCGAGAATACATACAATTGTATGAAAACAACAAACTCCCAGTTCTAGCTAAGATAGTATACGCATAGATACGATTAATGCATTGACGAGCAGATTTCTCTGGTCATGGTTACGATAAGTACAGTTCAAACAATAATTACAATAATAATTACAACCAATCTCTCGCATACCTTGGACAAAATATCCAGATGGATGGTTGAGAGACCAGAGGAACTTCTAAACATGCGACTCACCGGTCTGGAACTCAGGTCACCTTCGATGGACTCTTTGGGACGAATCTGCTTCGCCAATTCACCACTCTTGGTTTGTTTCCCACTGACTCTACTATTCGGATACATTCCACCAGGTTTACAATTTACGCGAACAAACACTGTCTCTAATAACTCATCCGAGTTGCACCTGTAATAGAAAGAGAAAATACAAATTGGTATTTCTGCACCTAGCACAGAAAGCTCTGGATCTTGGAAACTGCATATGTGTGAAAATACTTACACTATGTCCCATTGCTCTCATCCAGTCAGTCATCTTTGGCTCTATTACTGTTGTGATCACTGCGAGGTTAAATCGATGCTGCGGTCGAACACTGACTTCAATATCTGCGAATCTGCGGTTCCTCCTTTGTTCGACCGTAGCGAATACTTTAGCGTAGCGATCTGCTTTAACTTGTACTCATGTCAGCGCCACTGACCCGAATGTGCGTCAAGCACCTGTCAGACAACGAACGATCTCGAATGAACATGGATCGAAAGTATGGCATCGCAATCGAAGCGAAGCACCCGTACAAAAATAAATCCGTTAAATGAATAATTTGAGTCTCACCATTGCCCCAGGAACAATATTGCATCCGAAATGCAGGAGAAATCGTGCCGGCAAACGGTGTGGATGGATGATGCAACTCCGCGCGTTCCAAGCCGGGGTAAGAATCGGGCGATAATTATGAACGCACGTATTTTCCGACCACTACCTCACATTTCCCGGATGCGCGAAATGTTTAAGTCACTTCTAATCATATTCGCGGATCACAACACTATTTTCTGACACTTTTATTCCAAATTTGATAGCGTGTCGACGCGGATACGTACTCACGCGAACTTGGCGGCACGCACTGTGGAAATCCAACATGGCGTCCAACGTGACGTCACCCAATATGGCGGCGGGCTTCTTTAGTAGACAACCGCCAAATTTGAATAGTATATTTCAGTAATTTGATAGCGCGTCGACACGGATGCGTGTTCACGCGAATCTTGGTAGCACCAAACAGGTATACCAATGTGCATCAAATTACTCAAATATACTATGCAAATTTGGCGGTCGTCT